>BMAU01020274.1:0-285000 GCA_019973935.1 Trichonephila clavipes | reverse complement strand
GTTTTTCTGACAAGTGGCAAGTGGCATGGAATTTACGAGTTCCTGTCCCGGAAACGGGACGTACCTCCTCATCAGAATTAATAAAAAATAGAGCTGAATTAAATGAAAGTGACATAAGAGTAAATAAAATAGAAACAAAGATGGGCAGGACAAATCCTGCTGGAAAAAGTAGCGGACGAAGTCCGCTCACTGATGAAAGAATTGCCCTGCAAGCTGCAATATGATTGGTCTTGACCGATCAACGCAGAAAGTGGGCGTGGAAACAGATTGGGTCGATCCGCGTCTTGAGAAAAATAAAAATCAGATTCCATAAAAATAAAGGGTTTGCGGAAATAAACGACCCGGAACAAGGACTAGAGATAAGGATTTATAAAACTTGAGTCATTAAAGTGATCGCTCGTTCGACTTCGGAAAAGACATTAAGTCCGCGACTCGCGACACCGCGCGGAGCTACCCTCCCGGATTACTAGTTAATATGGCGAGTAATAAACTTTAAAATAGGAAGCTTAAGTTTAAAATAAAATAATTTTAATTTAAAATAAGTTCCCAATGAACAAAAGTTAAATTTGAACCCTAAGCCTTTTGGCTTGGGGAAGTTAATAAATTCGTGCTCGAGAAGCGCTCTGGGGCGCTTTTGAGACGATGGCACTGCGGGATCATATGCAGGCTGGTTGGTAATTAGTTCATTGGGAACGGAAGGAAGTTTATCGAAGAACCTTTTAGAAAGGTCCTTTATGTGAGGTAAAAATGGCTTAATTTTTAAATCACGATAGATGACTTCATTGCGTATGAACCAGGGAGCATTAACAATTTGTCTCAAAATGAGTTAGTCAGCGTGTGTAATTTCTTAAGATGACACATGCCGGCGGATCCAAAAATTTGTGATCCGTAGCACATGACCGGTCGAATGATGGATTTGTAGAGCAAAACTTTGTGCCGGATCGCAAGTTTGCTCCTTCTGGAGATAAGCCTTTTAAGCATGGCATGAACAGCGAGCGCTTTTTGCGCGTCTGTTCGATATGATACGCAAAAGTTAATTTAGCGTCTAAAAACAACCCTAGGTATTTTGCAACATTTACCCAGGGGACGGGCTGGCCAAAAATAGTTACGGGGGTAAGTCCGACGGGAAGTCGGGATCTCCTCGTAAACATGAGGCAGGCACTTTTAGATGCGTTTACTTTTATTTTCCAGTCGTTTAACCAGAGCTCTAGCGAAGAAACGTAGTGTTGCAGATTAGAGATTACCACGGAAAATCTCTTATTCTGCGAAATAACGGCAGTATCATCAGCAAACATTGCTAAATGCGATGAATCAGTTTGCGGGATGTCATTTACGTACAGAGTGAAAAGCAGAGGCGAACTTAAACTTCCTTGCGGAAGGCCGCTTCTGATTGGTCGAGGGGAGGAGAGAATCCTGTCAACTCTCACTCTAAATGATCGATGTGAAAGAAAGCTGTGAATGGACTTGATCAGGGGAGCCGGAAAATCAAGTCGTATGAGCTTGATTAATAAGCCATCATGCCAAATTTTATCAAAGGCTTTGGCTATGTCCAGAAAAAGTATACCCGTGGCCTCGTGCTTGGCGAAGCCACTATGAATCAACTCCGTTACTCTGAGCAGTTGATGAACTGTCGAGCACTTGGGTCGAAAACCGCACTGCTGAGGGATAATAAAATTAACAGCAGCGCAGTGTTGATTCAGGCGTTGCATAAGCACAAATTCGTATACTTTGCTCAAACAAGAAAGTAATGAGATTGGACGATAATTTTGCGCTAATTCCGGATTTTTGTCCGGTTTTAGGATGGGGATAACCACGGCAGTTTTCAGGAATCTGGAAAGTAGTTATTTTTAAATAGCTGATTAATCAGAAAGGTAATGAATAATAGAAATTTAAGGGGAAGATTTTTAAGCATACGATTTGAAATTTGATCAAGTCCGGGGATTTTTAGGCTTGATTCTCTGTACGTAAGTTAAGACTTCCGTTGGCGTGGTAGGTTCAATTTCTTGAACGTGGGGAGTAGCTAGGAAGTTTGCAACTTCCTCGTGTATGCGTTGATCGAAAACTTCTCGATCAGCGACGTGATTAGGTTCAAATTGTTCTTGCAAACTGTCAGCGATAACCTCCGCCTTTTCAATAGGGGTTATCGCGGTACTGCCTAGAGCCCCTTTCAAGGGGGGAATGGAACGAAAAGGCTTGCGTAAGAGAGAGAATTTCTCCAAAGAGTGTTGTCTTCGGGCGATAAAGCCTCAATGTGTTTTCCCACTGAGCTTGGGAATGCGATTTAATATCTTTCGCTATTTCACGACTGAGGGTACGGAATTCAGAATAAATGCTAGGGCACCTAGATCTTTGCCAAAATTTCCGTAACCTGTTGCGTTGATAAATTTTGGATTTAATCTCGGGGAGAGGATTTTGGAGCATTTTTAAATTTTGGTTTTGAAGCCTCAACGAAAGCTTCGGAGAAATTTTGATTGAGTTCGCTGATAGCTAGCTCAATATTTTCATTGCTGGTGAGGTCGGTAGAGGGGAGGGGTTTTTTACTGAGAACGAATTTAAAATTGCTCCAATTGGTAGAGAGCTGCTCTGGATTTTTAATTAAAGAAGTGTTTAAATTAATTTCAGAATAACGGGGTAGTGATCAGAGCTGAGATCGCTAAGAACTCTGACACTATGATTGTAGGGGATGTGTTTGAACACCGCCAAGTCGATAACGCTTCCGAACCGCTGGCGCGGTTGGAGGTGTGTGGCAGTCTGCGGTGCGACCAGTTTCGCTCCCCTAAGGTTGCTAACTAGGTTACGCAGCGAGATGCCATATCGGGTGTTCTTGACATTGTGCCAATCCACATGAGAAGCATTAAAATCACCAGCAATGATACAGTTACTTCCAGAATTGAAAATTTTTTAAAATCCTCTGAAGGGAATCGGCTTTGTGCACTTTTTCGAATGTACGCCGATATAATATTCAGGGAGGGGGCATTTTAATTTTAATTTGCACAGCAGTGGCGTCAATTCCCGGCGTTGCAGGAAGAGGAACCCTGTTGTGCACGATCTCGTTTTTACAATAAATGGCCGTGCCGCCTCGCGTTACGGTATGGGGGAATTCAATCCTATCGTCTTTGAATAGACGATAGTTTGCGATCTGGGGGTCAATACCTGGCTCAAGCCAGGTTTCCTGACCAAAAACAAATCAAAGTTTTGCTCGTTAACAAATTCACGGACTTCGTGGATTTTGTTACGCAAAGAATTTGCATTCCAAAATCCAATCTTAAGAGATTTTTCACGTGAACTGGGAAAATTAGGCCGGGAGGGAGCGAAGCTTGCAGTAAGCTTCGAAGATATAGTACGATTTATCCACGTCCGCAGATGCCGAGCGGAGCGCGGGAAGGGAGTTTTTAAACGCCCTGCAGAAGATCTGTTTGTCAATACAAGGAGTATCCTCGATAATGACAAGCAGGTCTTTTAGAAGACCGGCGTTTACACTGGCATCTTTTCTAGGGGCCGGTGTAGGGAGGGCAGTAGAAGTAGATGGGGGCTAACATGCTCCCTGGGAATTTGGTTTTGGACTACTTTAGAGTAGTCCAAATTAGGCGAGACTTTTCTCGCCTTGGAAATATCAGGGCGTGGGGCCTGAGGTGTAGCTTTTTAGGGGGAGCGTTTTTCGGCTTATTAGGGCCGTTTTTATTTTTATTTTTGGTTTGGTTTTTTTCTTAGCGTTGTTTGGGTGCTTAGGGCAGCGACTCAATTTGCCGCATGCGCACCCGAACAATTGGCGCACTTCATTTGGTCATTAAAATCAAGTGTGCAGTCCTTGGCCGAATGTGGCCCTGCACATTTCACACAGCGTGGCGGGAGGTGGCACACCTCCGAAGAGTGAAACCACCCTTGACACCGCCAACACTGGTTGACCTTATTTCCCCGTTCGAACGGCTTCACCTCAATTCGGGTCCCGAATAATTCGGTGAAGTCGTAGATTTTATGTGCCTCCGCACCGTTCTCGATCTGAAGGTAGAAGAGAGGCATGGGGGCTTTCGAGCGGTAGTTCTTCATTTGCGAAATTTTCGCAACTTTGAAGCCCTCCGCCTCGATTTCGGATTTAATATCGTCGGGCTCCGTGTTGGAGGGAAGCCCGCGAATGACGACCTTAATCGGTCGATCTTTTTTGAGCATGAAGCTCTTAAATTCAACCCCAGTCTGTTCGAGCCAGTGGCTGAGGCTCCTGTATTCGAGCTCGTCTCCTACAGTCACCTTCAGGAAACGGCCCGACATCTGGGATTGAAATGAAGGGGCAATTAATTTGGCAAGAGCCACTAGTTGCCTCCAATCTCCCTTTGGAGATACGAAAAACGGTGGGATGCGGGGCTTTTTAATCACCTCGGGCTCCACTACCTGATTCTGCAACTCAGCTGGTTGCGAAGAATCCATTTCTTCCTCTTCTCCTTCAAACGCGCGTCTTCAACAGAAGTCGCGGAAGGAGGGGTAGGAGAAGGTGGAGGGGACGAACGGGGAGAGCGAGCTTTCCTAACAAGCTGCTTGGGGGGGGGAGCGAAGCCGTCCGAATCGACGCTTCGTTTCCCTTTTCTACCCTTGCGGGGAGAGTTGGAGGGGGAGGAGGGACCGCTGCCGGTTTTGCCGCCTCTTGGTTCTTCGAAGGAGTGGGAACAACTGGCTTGTTTTTCACTCTGAAAACTATGCGATCAAGTTCCTTCTCCGACGCAGGAATCTTGAAGAGGGGGACGTTCAACTTAACTAATAAGTTTTCAACAGTCTCACCTGCTTTCTTCTTTACTTCCTGGTGGTAGAGCTGTACATCTGGATCGGTGGGTTTTGCATTTGTAAGTTTGCGGGCCCAAGCCGCGTAGATTTTCCTGGCCGTAATCGCCTCTCGGAAGATGTTTTTCGGCGATGTATTCATCGCCTATGACGGTTTGCGAAGGCGAAGCTCCCAAGCCCGTGGTAATAGCTGCTGATTTATCAGTAGAATCTGTCCTTTCGGACCAGTTCGTAATGGACGTCATGTCTCCACGACGGTCGAAACGAGAATCCTCCATGTTTTTCTGAAGTGGCCCGTAAAGTCATTTGGGTTGGACACAGCTGATCTACACTATTAAAATTCATAGTTAATCAAAGGTATGTGTGGGAGCAACTTTGCGACAAGGTGTATCTTCTTACGAACTGCACGACACAGAAACTCGCCGAAGGTACCAAAGGATTGGGAATGACAAATTTTACAAATACAAATTTTAACAGATACTCAAGATGGCCACCAATGATATTAGTATTGTTGCAAATGTGAATGAATGTATGTTGAATATTCTGAAAGGTTTTTTTGCTATCTTGTCTTTGTTAAAAAAAAAAAGGTGTGTTAAATTGGATCATGTACAATGGTTTTTTTTTTATCGTCGTATGCAGGTCTGAAATGTGGGAAAGGAAGAGTAAAAAGGCAGTGAATGATGGTTTTGAAAATAGTGTATCTTAATTTTTGTAAAACTAATTACTTTTAAATTACTAAAATTAATTTTAATTTAATAATTTTGATTAATTTTTACTATTGATTGAAAGTTTCAAAAGGTACTTTAATTTTTCAACGATTTTCAGTTTAATAAGTTATTTAAAGCGCTTTTTTGAGATTTCTTCATTTTTCCGTCAGTCCGTCGCCAAACGCCCTCGTGTAGCTGAACAGTGCGGCGTTAATATTCACTCACTCTCCGAGTTGGCGACTTTTTAAAAACACGCCAAATAGTGGTTAATTCTGCAATTTCATTAATTTTGTTTCATTCATAAACATTTTCTTCTTTCTTATCGCATTCTAAACTAAGCACAGTAGCGCAGCAGCCCATGAGGATCAAGGCCAACTATGACCATCTAAGTAAACGTGACCTTGGACGCTGAGGTGCATGAGCAGAGATGTTCCAGTAATGTGTTCAGTCTGACGCGAAATCTCCAGTGTTTAGTTCCCAAGCAAGCCTGGTAGTCATTTATCGACCCATTAAAGAGATTAAAGTCTGAGTCTACCTTGCCCAGTCCAGGATCTGAGCCCCGGATCTGCGGAGGGAAACGCTACCACTCTGACACAGAGCTTCCTAGCCGCATTCTACGCCAAAAAAAAACAGTAATAACAGATTTTTTCGTAATTTCGGAAACCTAAATATTAGTGTCACCGCAGCTAAAATTGCGCTACGAGAATTCTTTTTCTTCAAATATTTGTTCTTTTGATATCATGAAGCGATTCGCGTGGCACAAATTTTGCTGCGGTGACGCTAATACGTAAGTACCGTAATTTCTTTGTAATTTTTGGAGGAGAAAGCAGTTTCAAATAAAAATCTCTTAAACACGCCTAAAAAAGTCACATTTTTGGAAAATAAGCAGCATATCCAGTTTCTTATTCAATAAATTTGTTTTGCTCTCTGTAATATTGTTCATAAAAAATTACAAGAATTTTTTATGTTTAAAGCAGAAACGATCCAAGTCATACTTCATGATCAGTTAAATGTTTTCGAATATTAAATTGTCCCGAAATGTCATTCTTTTCTACAGTATGCTATATCATGACTCAATGAAACAAGATTTAAATTTTCATGCAAATTTCAATTTTTCTTTTATTGCAAACAGCGAAAGATGTAGCAAAAGTAATTTGTTTATAATACTTAACAGACTTTCCCCGATATATAACAATCAAAGTACCTCTTAAAGTAGCCTTAAGAGGAAACCACACACATTTTAATTCATATAACACACTACAAGAAAATATCAGGAAAATAACACTCTTAATATGAGAATCAATGAATTTCTGAAATATAAAAAAACAAACTTTAACACAACCTTCATGCACCCTCTCACATTTATGTTCTCTTATTTCAAATTTATATTTCAAAACAATTTCAGAAATATAGATCAATCACAATGTACTCACATTTAAGGTATCCGAACACGTTCAGAGTACTTTTTGTTAAAATAACATATTTAAACATATAAAGGCATTTTTAGGATTCAATACCAATAAATACTAATATTTAATCAACAGTATTTAAAATAAATTGCCGGAATTTCATAAAAATCACAATTATATGTGAAATTTTAGCAATATTTTTGTAAAACTTCAAAGCAATTAGAGAAAAAAGTAATAAACTTATATTAGTAAAAGAATTACCAAAACAATCTAGAGGCATTTATCTAGAGAATGTATTAAAATTTTAATGTTTTATTAAAATTTGAAACTTTTAGAGATGATTGAGTAAATGTTATAAGAAAAATAACGCCTTTATGAGACCATTATTTAAATAACATGCCCTAACTCAAATATAATATTCATACTATAAGAAATATTTTAGTACATTCTCTAGAAAATAGCATAAATATCAGGTACAAAAAGTTTTATAGAAATACATTTGTAATATTTTGTGTGATCAGACTCGACATGATAGATTTAGAACAATTTAAATGCCCACTTCTGGTTTTTCTAACTTAATAAAATTGATTATAACTTGGCCTCTAAGATGCATAGAATCAAAATAAACTATGTTTTGCAAAGCCAAAATATAGATGTATTAAATAAAATAGAAATTAAAGATATCGGTCTTGTCCAAATTTGGTCATTTTCAACGTGTTCGGATACCTTAAAGTATTTTTATTTTAACAAATATTCAAGTCATTCAGAAAAACATTTTTGTTTTTTACATATTTTTTATTTCGTGCTATATATGTATAAAAAAACTACTTTACACAAAAGAAGTATTACATTCTAATAAATAATTCTTACTCGACATTTTTCTTTGGTTTTAAAAGTAAGATGTCATTTTAGAATTATCGCTTGAGAGAAAGCAGTGTTGCATATTTCACAAGTATGAGACTTCTCCTGCCTATGAATATGTAAAGGTGCCTTAAATGACAAGCATTAGAAAACCTATAGTAGCACATTTCACAAAGTTTTTTCCAAGTTATGAAACTGTAAATTTCTTTTTTAAATTGCTACTTTGAGAAAAATCCTTGTTGCACAGTTCACAAAGATAAGGCTTTTCCTTTGTATGACTCCGTAAATGTGCTTTTAAACTACCATTTTGAGAAAAGCCCTTGTTGCATATTTCACAAACAAAAGGCTTTTCCTTGCTATGAATCCATAAATGTGCTTTTAAATGATCAATTCGAGAGAAATACTTGTTGCATATTTCGCAAACATTAGGCTTATCCTTTGTGTGAATCCCTAAATGCACTTTTAAATGATGGATTCTAGAGAAAGATTTGTTGCATATTTCACAAACATGGGGCCTTTCTTTCTTATGAATCTGTAAATGTCTTTTTAAATCACCCCATTTCGACAAAAAATTTTATTGCACATCTCACAAACATAAGGCTTTTCCTTGGTATGAATCCATAAATGTGCTTTTAAATGATCATTCCGAGAGAATGATTTGTTGCATATATCACAAATATAAGGTTTTTCCTTGGTATGAATTCGTAAATGTGCTTTTAAATTACCAATATAAGAAAAAATTTTGCAGCATATTTGACAAACATAAGGCTTTTCTTTGGTATGAATCCGTAGATGTGCTTTAAAATTTCCAATATGTGAAATCCCCTTGTTGCATATTTCTCAAACATAAGGCTTTTCATTTGTATGAGTCCGTAAATGTGTTTTTAAATTATCCCTTTGAGAGAAAGCCTTATTGCATATGTCACAAACATAAGGCTTTTCCTTGGTATGAATACGTAAATGTACTTTTAACTGACCAGTAACAGAAAATCCCTTGTTGCATATTCCACAAATATGAGGCTTTTCTTTTTTAGGAACACAAAAAGGCTCTCTTGAAGCCATTTTGCTAATTTCAAATATGTAAGTTTTATCACAGCTGGAACAAAAGAATCTGTCTTTAAAATCTACAATACAGAAAATGGATCTTAAACTCTTGTTCGAAATATGAGTTCCTATTAACAACCTTCTGCAATAAAAAAAATGAATTCGAATTCTTCATTACAATGTTGAACATGTATGTATATATATATTCTTGATGGGATACTGTTTGGTGAGTCTTTAATGATTTACTCTATTCATTTGTGAATATGCTGTATTTTTAATGATTTACTCTATTCATTTGTGAATATACTGTGTTTTTAATGTGAACATTCGGTTTTTAGAAATTTTTAGTTTGAACTTTCGAATTTTTTAGATTGAACTTTCGAATTTTTTAGATTGAACTTTCGAATTTTTTAGATTGAACTTTCGAATTTTTTAGATTGAACTTTCAGATTTTTTAACTTGAACTTTCAGATTTTTTAACTTGAAGTTTCAGATTTTTTAACTTGAACTTTCAGATTTTTTAACTTGAACTTTCGGATGTTTTAATTTGAACTTTTTGATTTTAGATAATTTTTGATTTGAACTTTCGGATCTCAAATATTTTTTGATTTGAACTTTCGAATCAGGAATTTATTTTTTCTACCTTTACAACTATTTTAAAGATGGGTGCATCATCTTGGGAGTTTGAAGGTTCACTTATATTATGCACTAAATTGTTTTTAAATTTTAATATTGCAATATCTTTCGGAATGTGATGGCGAATAGTTTTATTTTTCAAGTATAATGATTTAATTTTAACTTTTTAATTTAAAGTATAATGGTTTAATTTTAACTTTTTAATTTTTAATTTAAATTTTTTTTTTCTTCTGAAATTTGAAAATTTTCCAATTAACTTACCAAGTTGCAATAGGGGGAAGGTTGGCGCCATCAAACTAGTTTAACCCCACTTATCGGTCCTAAGTCCGAGATTGCACTTGGATATTTTATAAATTTTTATTTTATTTTATAATTTTTTAATTTTGTTTGAAAATGATGGAACATTATCTTTTATATTCGCCATTGATATTCTGAAGTGTTTTGGTATTTTGGGATTCATATATTTCAATTTTTAAATTGATAATTGTGATTGTTTTTATATATTTAAATATATATATATATATATATATATATATATATATATATATATATATATATATATATATATATATATATATACATATATAAACAGAATTTTATTTTACATTATAACTTATGAAGAAAAAAAAGTTCAGCTACATATCACAGCTTAAAAAAATCAGCTAAAAAAAAAAATTCTGATATATTTGAAGATAGTAGTTAGTTTTTAGATAGCATTTCAGTTCAATCAATCAAAATCTGATATATTTATTAAATATGAGTTTCTAAAAATATATTCAAATAAAACTTTGCAATTACAATCAGGTTCATACAAGTAATATAATTGGAAACTAAAGCTGTAGTATGATAAAATATGAACACATTTTTCAGGAGAAGAGCTGGAAAGCAATTAGTGATAAACAATACCATTTTTAAAAACATATTAGAATACCTTGAGAGATCTTTGAAACTACAAAAACTTATTCCAGAAATGGATTCTTAAATTATTTTAGACTTAAAATTTAACAAAGGTGTTTTTTTTTCTTTTTTTTTCCAGCTGAGATATGCAAAAAGCTTTTTTTGTTTAATTTGAAATTCACTTAAAATTAACTCTTTAAAAACTTCTTTATCCTTCAATCTGTGTTGTTTTATTTTTAAGTTCACCCGTGCGATGAACGGGTATACCAGCTCTAGTATATATATATACTTCTACCTAAATTTACATCATAATTAAAAAGTTTCACGACAAAAGGAAAACAATGCAGCTATATAATGTTGGTGTATAATCGATCTAAACTCAGAAAAGATGCCATGGTAAAGATAGAAGCCCCTTGTGTATTCAAAGAAAACACAAGAATGTCGCCGGTGTACTTATTTTATATGATTGGTCTGGCTTTAATTAAAGCTTTTATGAATGTAGTGCCTCCTACGATAAACAATAACTTTATAAGAAATGGTGATTTCTGAAAGAATATGGAAACCAACACGTTAGAAATGTCAATAAATAAAAGTTGGGATGCTTATTGAAATTATGTCAAAGAAAATATTTTATATAGAGAGTGATTCGCTACATGACCGGCAAATTTGCGGGGTATGTATGGGGTATAGAGACGACCAGAGGCGTAAAGGAGATTTTAAGGTCCCCTGTAAAGTCAGATCTCAGGCCCCAAGCCGGATCTTACAAAGGATTGCAAAATCGTACGTACATGGCGACAGTCAGGCTTTTGGCCCAGTAGAATCCTGCCCCTCACCCTCGCAATGCGGGGGTGCACTCTACACGCCACTGGAGACGACTTGGAATCACACAGGAATATAATGTCGCAAACGCCGTAGTTGCGAGCTATGGTGCAGAGAAAAAAAAACGTAAACAGCAGCGCATAAATTGGCTAGAACAGATTTTAATGAAAGGTTGTAGAAAAAAAAACAGGTGTTCGAAATTGCGACCCGAATTCATCTGGCAACTCTGACAGAACGCTGCATGGAATTCCTGACGATCTGGGAGATCAGTTCAGTGAAATCACTGAAATAATAGAGACTTGGCTAACGCCTTATGCTCCGATAAAATTTTGATTAGTTTTTAATCCAAGTTGTAACACACAGTTCGTGATTGCACTGTCCATCAGTAATTTGAATTATCGCGTTGTGCTTCAACTGAGATTGATGAAAGTAGAGTATAGAGTAACTGGAATTTTAGAATCTCTTTTGGATGATGTCAGAAATTTTTCAACTTTTTGAACATGCTCTATTGTTTTACATTTCGCTATTGAGGAATAAGACCATTCTCCGTGGTTGGAGATAAAATTTTTCAAAATTTCACGCTGCGATTTGTATTTGATACAGTTTAATATAAAACGTTCACTATAGTTTCTGGTACTTTACAATCTGCACACAAAGGAGAATCTGTTTGTTTAAAAAGGGAAATATATATCATTTAATGGTAATTTTTTTAGCTCGCAACTTATTGATTAAAACTTCTGTATTTCTATTTTTTGCTGCCTGTCTGTTCCATTTTTCAAGATGAGAAATATAAAAATAATTTTTATGTCTCTTGCTCTTTTTCCATATTTCTTCACTTTTGATTTTGTGTTGTTTTTTGAAATATGTATGTAGATTTTCCCAAGTTATCCAAGAAATAATATTCCACGGCTCTGGAGAGGCTTTAGCTAATTTATCAACTTCTTCATTAATCCCTATTCCCTTGTGAGCTGGTACCCAAATGAATATAATTGATTGAGCTATTTGGAGGCACTGATGTAAAGTTGAACTTAAATTTAATATTATCGTATTGGATTTTCTATTAATATTTTGGATGCTTTTTAGGACTGATAAGCTGTCCGTCAAAATGATATAATTTTCTGTTTCAGAAACCCAATTTTTTAACGCAGTCCATATGGCTATAGCTTCAGCTGTGAATATTGAAATCATTTCTTTCAGTATGAAATTTTGTCGATTTTTTTTCTTAGGGATCAAAATTCCTATTGTTGTATGATTAGTATTTTTTGAACCATCGGTTGCTATTATGATATTGTTATTAAATTTTGGCTGAATGTAATCATTAAACACATTTTGTACTATGTCATCTGGAAGATCCTTGTTTTGAAATGGTAGTTCATGAGTATAGATGTTTATTTTGCGATTTTTATAGATTGGAGGAGGAGGGATCCATTGAAGAATATCTACTTTAGAGATACATAATTCTTGGAGCAGGTTGATCGTCTTTTGAAAAATACTGATCCTTTTTTCTCTATATTTATAAAAAAACTGTTTAAATTCCAAATTAACCTTGCGTTCGGTGACAAGTCTTTTAATGCTATTTGCTTGGTTATAAATTTTTGGCAAAGGAAATTATGGCGAGTATTAATACTTCCATTTATAGACTCTGCTCTTAATAAAGCTAACGGGGTATTTCTTGGGAGACCTAGGGCTAAACGTAAGGCAGCATTGTAAATCGGTTCTAGTTTCTGTCTGTTGCTATTGCTAGAAAAGGAAAAAAGTTGACTTTCATAGCCAAAGATAGAACGGATTGCGGCATTAATAATATTTAAAAGATGATCAGATCTCGTTCCTATTTTCCGAGAAGATAAGGCTTTAATGCAGTGCTTCTCAAACTTTCAATACTGGTGCCCCCCTGTTCAATCACAATTTTTATAGCGCCCCCCCCTTATACATTAATAATGCTATTAATGCAATAATAATGCACTTTTTTTTTACGCTAAAGCAATAATCTTAATTATAAACCGTACAAATTCATGACATAAGTATTAAATTTTGTATATGTTGCTTTTAAGCAAAAAAAAAAAAAAAAAAATTAAGTAATAGGATAATTATTGTTATGTTTCCTTTCTCTAATTTTTAAATTGGAACATATTGCAAAATGCGGTAGCTGCTTAGAAGACAAAATATAGATATCAGCTTTTTTTTAGAAAGAACTCAGAGGGTCAATTTCTAATGATAAGCATTCCTTTGAAAAATTTGCTCTGTAAGACAAGCCCATGGAAGTCGCTAATACTTATTAAACTTGTTCTTAATTTAGCATTAATTAATTAGTTATAAAATACTCTATGCAGCACTGATACATTAAAAGTATACCGGCTGAAGTACCCGCTATTTGCACGAGTTCATTTATAAGAAAAAATTTTTTGATATAATCGCTGAATTTTAAGGAGAGTAAAGCCAAGTGCGTGACAATGTTTAGAAAAATGTAAAATGATTTTTTTTCAAATGATTGCTCAAATTATAATTAGTTTTAAGCGAACTGTAATTTTAAGCCTCACAGAATTAGCATTTAGAATTGATGTTGAATAATGAACAATAATATAAAATTCCGATGAAAATTAATAGTATTATTTTTAATATTTAAAGTGAAAAGACTTCAACATGTTTTAACCCTGGAGTAGGCACGCACTCGATACTAATGGTTGAGTGGGGTTATTGAGTCACCCCACAATCCTTTTTTTTTATAATTATTTTTATAATACACAATAAAAATCATAATTCCAGTGAATAATTTAATTAAGAGAAAATATACTCACCTACTTTCAAGGACACAGAAAATATTTTGGAAAAAAAGTTATCACACCGGGAACTCAGTCAAAACAAGTACCTAAAGATTGTAAAAAAACGTTTGTCACTCCCAAAAAAGAGGGAGATATGTGACAAATATATTTTAGTTCACACGTTAAGACTGTCAAACAGGAGGATAGTGTCAGAGCCATTGGTAACAATTAAACAGTTTTGAAAGAATTACCGATTTCGTGCACTCTGTGCTCGGCATGACCGCTCCGGATTAAAAGTGTATTTATTACAATATGGATGTTCTAAAAGAATTATGTAAAACGTTTTTCATTATGCTTTATATCTTTGGGAATAACTCATAGAAATAAATCTTGGTCAAGTAATCCTTCAAAGTGCTCTGTGTGCTTTTCCAAAAATCATAAAAATATTTTACAAGGAAAAATTTGCCGCAGAAATAGTTTATTTACAACTTCCCTAAATGAAAAAACAAATAAATAAGAGTAGGGACGTAACTAACCGTACAAGTAAGTTCGAAGGTCAAACCGCAGCAAATACATTCTGCTGCCTACAGCTGATGAAAATAATATAACAGTGATGAATTTTTTATCTTCCTAAAAAATTTTTTTGATTTTGGGTGTGGGTTTTGTTTTTTCTCATTTTGGTTTGAAAAGAAACCGTAATAAAAAAATCTCTCATCATGGGATTACAGCAAATCAAATAAAAGGTTTTTTATTTGGTTACAGTATCAAAGATAGCTAAAATGAGGTTTCGAAGTAAAAGCTTTTATTTTTTATGACGTAATATCGCAGTTGATATACACTCTGTCGCGAAAAAATATATGCACCCAGAAGAAATCAAGCTACAATCACGAAACTCGGCAAGAATGTAGTCTGGTAAGAGATATGCAAAAAAGATTAAAATTTCGAAGCCAATGAGACAAGGCTAAATGTGCTATGCGCATATTAGTTGCGCAACTGGGAGAGTTTAAAAGCATGAGTACGAGCGCCGTACGGCTATCCAAACGAATCTGATGACTTTGATAGACGATATTGAGACTTAGGATGCCTCTAAGACGTAACCGGCGGCAGTACGAGCAGCTGACGGACTTTGATAGGGGCCGTATAATAGGCCTCAGAGAAGCAGGTTGGTCGAATAGACGTATCGGCCGCCACCTCGGTCGGAGCGATATGGTAGTTGCTCGGTGTTGGCAACAGTGGATCACAGAAGGTAGAGTGTACCGTCGCGGAGGGTCAGGACGTCCCAGGAACACAAATGATCGCGAGGATCGTGCAATCAGAAGAGTGGCCACTTCGGCACCAACAACGTCGCTAGCATCGATTCAACGCCACTTACCTCCTTCCAGACATCCAGTGCCATCAAGAGAAACCATAAGGAGACGACTGACCGAAGTTGGCTTGAGGAGCCGACGTCCGCTAAGACGCTTACCACTGACCCCACATCATAGGCAGTGTCGACTGGATTTTGCCGACCTCGGGCAACTTGGAGTGTGACAGACTGGAGACGTGTCGTCTTCAGTGATGAATCCCGATTCAGTCTCAGTGCTGATGACCACCGCACACGTGTCTGGAGGCGCACCGGCCAGCGGTCCGATCCGGCATTTATTGTCGAGCGGCATACAGCAATTTCACAAGGTGTGACAGTGTGGGGAGAAATTTCTTGGGACACACGATCATCTTTAGTGGTCCTTCAAGGCACTTTGACAGCTCGCAGATACGTGGACGATATTTTAACGCCGATTGTGCTACCCATGCTATCAAGTCGCCCAGGTGCCATTTATCAACAAGATAATGCTCGTCCACATACTGCGCGACTCTCCCAACAATGTCTTCAAGGATATGACGTCCTACCATGGCCTGCCAGGTCACCAGATCTTTCGCCAATAGAGCATGTCTGCGACGCGCTGGGAAGGCAACTGCAGCCGTCCCGAGATACAGGAGAATTAACTGCGCAGATGCAAAGACTATGGCAGGATCTTCCACAGGGGGTCATAAGTGATCTAATTGAATCGATGCCACGCCGAATTTCGGCTTGTATAGCTGCCAGAGGTGGCTTTACTACTTACTGATTTTTAACCTTTTGCAAGCTGTAACCGGTTAATAAAATGATATTTTGTTCTGAATTTTTAATCATTTGTTTATTTTCATATACACTACATGCATACCAAATTTCGTGAATGTAGCTCAATTTCTTCTGGGTGCATATATTTTTTTGCGACAGAGTGTATATAAATTATATCAGTGTAAATGTGTATTTTTTAATTATGTCAGAAAGTATTTTGTTTTACTTCATTCCAGTAAATATTTTTTTAATCTTTTATTTTCGATATGCTCGCGCCCCCCTTGTACGTTTATCGCGCCCCCTCAGGGAGGCGCGCCCTACAGTTTGAGAAACACTGCTTTAATGGCATTTAAATATTTGTATCCTTTTTGACGTAGGTAATTAATGTGATTTTTCCAGGTGATATTGGAGTGGAAGATGATACCCAGGATTTTCAGACTCTTCACTTCGGAAATAGGTTTGTCGCATATTTTAAGTAATGGAGGTATTGTGCTTCTTTTTCTGGAAAAGTTGATTAGACTGCTTTTTTCTAGAGAGGTGGATAATTTCCATTTTTTACACCAGACTGAAATTTTATTTAAAGATTCTTGCATTTCGCCTATTGTTTTATTCCAATTTGTACCACTATTGTATAAAAATATGTCGTCAGCATAAACCAGAAGATGGCTGTCGTGTTGAATTTCAAGAATATCTGACATATAAATCATAAAAAGAAAAGGACTTAAGATACAACCCTGGGGTACACCATAATTGTTTGTAACGGTTTTCGAAAAAATGTTTCCCCATTTGATTTGTTCTCTGATGTAAGAAGTTTTAAATCCGCCGTAGTAATCTACCAGAGTATCCAACTTTGTTTAATTTAGAAATAAGGCCATTTGGCCACACTGAGTCATATGCTGCTTCAATATCCAACGCTACCAAAATAAAATATTCTTTGCGTTCTCTAGCCAGTATAATGTCATGTTGTAATTGAATTAATGTATTAATGCTGCTGCTGTGAGGGTAAAAACCATGATGATTAACGTGAAAAATTTTGTTTTGAAAACTGAAATCTAGCACATTCTGTGTAGAACCATTCTTTCTAATAATTAGGCAATTACTGAAGTAAGAGAAATAGGACGGTATGACGAAACTTCCTTGGGATTTTTGTGAGGTTTTATGAAAGGTAGGATAATTGCGTGAGTCCAATATTTTGGAATTTGACTTGAAGACCAACTGTCATTAAATGATTTCAAAAGGAGATTTATTGCTTTGATGGGGAGATAATTTATTGATTGGAGAGAAATTTTATCATGCCCTGGACTGCTGTTCTTTTGATGAGATATTGCTATTTATAATTCTTTTAAAGAAAAAGGTTTATTAATATCCTGGCTATTGTCCGGAATAGAAATATTTGGAATATTATCGTTGTTTTGCGTAATATTGTAAACAACAGTTTGTTTGGGATTGTTCGTTTGTTAATATGTGTGTGTGTGGTTCCGTTATTTTCAATATTAAATGAAGAATAGTTAGGATTTGTTCTATTTTTGATTATTCGGATTATTTTAAAAAGAACTTTAGAAGATATTTTTTCGCAGGTCTTGTGCCAAAAATTTTCTTAACAGGCTTTGATTGTTCGCTTAAGTTTTGCGCTTACTTCTTTATATTTTATCCAGTCTTCTTCTTTAAAGTTTTTTCTTGCTTTATTAAGGAGTTTTCTTTTTTTTTGCTCTTAAATGCCCGCATGCTGCTGTCCAACATGGAGCTCTTGAACTGATCTGTTTTTTTTCGGTTTCTTGAGATAAGATTTGAGCTTTTTTAATTTCTTTTATAATATCTATATTTATGTTTTCATTTAAATTTACATTTTGTTGAATAATATTGATAAATTTGTTCCAATTTGTTTAAAATTATAAGTTACTGAGCTGTTTGTTCTTTTGTAATTAATAATTATAGGGAAGTGGTCACTTCCAAAATTATCGGTATTTGTGGACCAGGATATAAATCATAATTTAAATCTATAGATGCTAAAGAAAGATCTATAGATGTAAAAATTCCCGATGAATGGAGATAAGTTAGACTTTTATCGTTTAATAAAAATTAAGTCATTTTCAATGATCCAGTCAAAAATCTTTTTTCCAGAAGCACTGGAATTTTTTGATCCCCATATTTCATGAGATGCGTTGAAATCTCCCAATATCAAACTGTGATTATCAATATATGATGCTATTTTTGATAAATTGATGTCTTTAAAGTTACCCGGTGGGATGTATATAATAAAAATTGTGATAGGAACTAAATCTATCTGAGCTCTGACTATTAAAATTTCTAAGTCTTCACTAATTTCTGAAAATATTTTTTTTTATTGCGCTAATATATCTTTATTTAAAACTATCATTAACCCTCCTCCTCTTTTGATTTCTCTATCAATTCTGAATATATTCTTATTGGGAATTGTGAAAATATCATTTGGATGTAACCAGGTTTCTTGAATTATTAAAATACTTGCTTTTTGAAAAATTGGCGCGAAAAGAATATCTGACCTCTTGTTTTTAATTCCACGTGCATTCCATTGGATATGTTCATGATTTAAAACGAAAAAAAAAAAAAAAAAAGGTGCGTTACTACGAATTAGTTTAAATATTCAAAAAAAAAGAAAGTAGATTAATATTAAGTTTTTAGCGAGAATATTAGAAAATTTGATTATTTATTTAAGTTCCTTTATTTTTTTCTACTACACTATCTAATGTATTTCCTCTCTGTTCTGATATTTTCTTGAATCTTTTTCATTCTATTTTCTATTTATTAGACAATCATAATCTTTTTTAATTGTTATATTAGATGCAACTTTTTTTAGGGTGGATTCCATGGTATATATATATTCATTAAATTTATTTGTGCTACCACGGTATTCAGTTCAGACGTGAAGCGTTGCACTATTTGTTCTAATTTCTTTCCGAATATGTTATTGTGTTCTTCAAATTTCAACTCTAATTTCGCAAACTTTTTTTCAAGATTTTCTATTTTCTCTGTTTGATCATTATAGGTTTTGGCCGAGTATGTTTTTTTTCCCTTTGGAATTTCTCAACTGCTTCGTTTCTCGAGATTTGTTGCTGTATTTAATTTTTAAGATTTCAATTTCTTCTTGATATCTTTTACAATTTTTATCATTAGCTTCATGCCCCTCTCCACAAGAGCTAATTTTTTTTATTTTTATTTCTTTGCAATCGTTTTCAGAGTGGTTCGGTGAACAAATTCGGCATTTTATTGAGCTTCTACAAAATTTTTGAATGTGTCCAAATTTTCAACAGTTTGTGCATTGCCTAGGTTTTTCATAGTAGAGAGTAGTTTTAATCATTTCAAAAATCCAATTGGAACTCTTTCGGAAATACTGCATTCAATTTGGGTAACTTTGACTGTTTTGATCGGTTTAAATCCAGATTCTGTTTTTTTGGTAAAGCGTTGGATATCAAAAATTGCGTAGTTGTAATTTTCTAATTCCAGTTTTATGTCGTCTATTGTATATTCTGTGTCTATTCCCTGCAATATATAACTACTGGTTAGGCCAGTAAAGGACAATCTTGTACTTATTTTTACACCATTAATTTCTTTAATTTTTAAAGCTTCTTTGGCGGTCTCGCAATTATTTGTTTTAATTATGATCTCACCGTTTCTTGTTTTGCTTATACTAAGAATATTTTTTTTAATTGTGAACTCTTTCATTATACTTTCTTTTAGTTTAAGTGGATTACCATTCTGAAAGCCATTTTCTGATTTTAAGAAAATCGTAATTTTTGGACTCGTGTTTAAATTTTGTCTTTCCGCAAACTTGGTCAATAATTCTATGTCTGTGAGATTACACCTATATTTATATTGAATGAAAAATTTGAGTTTCCATTTTCTACTTCCATATTATTATTTGGGTGAGGGTAGTCACCCATTTTGTCTTCCCTACTCCAACACTCAAAATTGTATAAATACACTATCTTGTGTAAATAATTAAATTAAAAGCTTTTATCTGAAGAAAGAATAAAAATTATATGAACTAAATTTCAATACAAAATAAAAATTCAAAACAATCTCACCCGCTTGAAAAGTCAAAACTATCCAATATTTTTAGCACACTCTCCTTCAAAACCAAATCAAGTCATATTTGTCCTCTGGAAGATTCCTGGCATGTCACGTATCCTCCTGGCAGTTACCAGATATACAGGCCATAAGATCTTCAACTGAAGGAACAGTCGTCTCGTACACCAAAATGTTCATGTCACCAGAACAAGATTCACGTCACCTTCTGTTCACACTTGCTAAGGTCGCATGATAGGAACACGATTGTTCAGGTCTCGTCTCCGATACAACCGCGGAGCGCAGTGCCCACTACAGTACGCAGCTCAATACACGATCAGCACGTCAAACAATTATTCGTGAAAATATAAGTTCATCCTACTTACGGAAACGGATCGCAAATGACGACTTCCAGCAGGTTGTGTTTTCATGAAAACCATGCAACGCCGCTGTCAGGCCTTCATGACGACTTCTGCTGACCATTTATATTCCGGAATTCCAATTCGATAAAAAGATATTAATGCAAACCCTCAAAAAATGCATAATCGTTTTACGACTGTTGGTTTTTTATTCTGCCGAGCGTCATTTCTATTTCAACGGAATGAAGTTCCGACTTTCCCGCACATTTTTAAAAAAGCCCTCTGATTCTTGTTTTCCAACTCAGACAAAAAATAATTATAGAATCAGAAAGATCATTTTTTTCACCACGTTACTGTATAATTTTTTTCAGCAAAATAACGATATTTTTTATGATTCTTTTCTAAAATGAGTCAAAATGATGCATTTTTATGAAAGTGATTTCTAAATCATTTCCATTGAATTTTCTTTCGCGTTAATGAATTGATATTCTACATTAAAAAAGATCATGCTTTCCTCTTTTAGAATCAGTCATTTAAAAAAATAAAATGTCAAAAACTTTTTTTTACAATTTTTCAAAAATACACAAAATTTTAATTAAGCATTTCAAAACTTAAGTTATTTTTACAAAGATAATCTCACGGAACTTTTTTTTCTGTTCATAGAACAATATTATCCATGATTTGAGCAAAGATTGAAAAAATTGCGGATTTCAAACAAAAAATGTGTTTTTCGTCTATTTCTCTTTTTGAGAGAGTTAATAGATGTTGCATTTTCGTTAAATTTTTTTGTTTAAAAATTACCGTAGTTTGCAATCAATGTGTGAAATTCGAAAGCATTATTTTAAAAATTGAGCCCTGAAAAAAAAACTTCAATATAAAACGCCATTTTAAGAAAAGCCAAGGGTTAGGCGTCAAAGAACCGTTTAGCGCAAAATGACTCACTGTTTCACCGTACACTTCCAACACCTCCTAAATACACGTCCTTCTACCTGCATATATAGGAGGTATTGTAAAAGCCCGTGCAACGCCGAGCTAACCGGAGGAGAAAAAACAAAGTAATTTTGAAAAAGAAATATTGGAAGTGCTGATTTTTTGTGAAGGGAAAATTTATAAAAGTAGAGAAAGCCCCTGCAACGCTGGGGCTTGCAACTAGTCTAATTATATTCCTTGAGTATTTACATGTTTTGGTGATAGTTTGATATCCGGGGCAATAGTGCCACATTGTTGATGTTCGCCAAGATGGGCGATAACACTACGATATGGTTACCTTGATATTTTTAACGTCTGACGATGTGGTTGCCACAGGGATAACGTATTTTAGAAATAACTTTTATTGGTTTATTCCCACGGTAACCCTATTAATTTCAGACGATTTTAATTCTATTTCTTTAAAAAATTAACCATTTTTAGTGTTCTTGTTCTATTGTTTCCGTCTTATTTTGTGCTATTTTCGAATATGGACATTTCTAATATGAATACTAGAATATTTTTTTCTTAAAAGAATAAGTGTTGTACTTTTAATTAACGCTATAAATCGTTTATTTTCGGTTTATTTCTCGTTTTAAAAATGCTTTTTTTTCCGTTCTTTGTAATTTATATTCATCATTAATTTTAACATACATTATGTTTTTTTATTAATAATGTCATATAAAAACGCAATTATTACTATATGTCATAATCATATAATATTCGTCATTTATAATTATTTCTTTTAATATTTCTTTTTAAATTTTTTTTACATATTTTGCTATTTATTTATAATTAATATTATTTATTGATAATTATTATTATTTATTAAAAATTATTATTATGTTAGTTATTTATAACTATTTTTGTTACTTATAATTATGTAATACGAGTATTCTTATGCATTATTTTTATTTTTTTACAATACGATGATTATTCTTTTTTATAATTACTATTAAATTATATTATATGATTGTGAAAAATATTTCTTATTAAATCATACTATATGAATATTATATAAAATTACAATAAAATTGTCCTTCATTTGAAATGCATTTCAATGTATTTCAAAACAATTCTTTAAAATTATTGTGTATCATTAAAATTACCACAAGAACGCCATATCGGATTCCATTCCAGCAACAAGAAGTGCTGCTCCAAGCAGCGATTTGCGCCATTACCCCGGATATCAAACTATTTTCTAAGTTTTTTTTATTTCAATTTAGGTTACGTTTTATTTAATAGTACATGTGAATAGTACTCTTAACTTTCAATTACCGTATTTTCCTGTATATAATCCGCAGCGGCGTATTATCCGCAAAGCCTTTTTTTCGAGTAAAAAAAAAACATTGTATAATCCGCGGCAGTTTTTAGGCCGAATAATCCAAAATATAAACTGCCGATAATGAATGTCATAAAGACAAAAATACACAATATAATTGAAAATAGAAGTATTAATTGTACAGGAAAAAAAATTTATTACGAAATGTCTTTTCAAATATGTATAATATTTTTTACGATAATCTCAATAAAACAAAAAAATTCTTTGCTACTGCCATCTATGTTTTGAGTTGTTAAACAAAACATTCCATGCGGAAAAAATCTTTTTTTTTTAATTTAGCAAGTTAAAAGCAAAAAAAATTTAGATCGAGACTGCTTCCCCACTGTCTCTTTCTTTTAAAATCCTTTTATTTCTTCCTCTAATTCTGGCCAGTGACGTTTACCAAAATGATCGGCACTTTAACGTCAATCACAATTTTCGAAGTTTGTCTTGTTTTTTCTCCACAAACGAATATTCAATTCGTCAACGTTGAAAAACCTTGCAGCTTCCCGATTTTGGTAGCCTTTTAAGTTTGTAGTGTAACTTAACACTTTCGCTTCAACTTCATGAAAACTTTCGAAGGACTTAATAGCTCTAGTCAAGAGAGAAAATTGGAAATGGCCCCAGCGACTAATAACTATTTTTTTCCTTCCGAGGAATCGAATTCGTTTTTGAATGTAATTGGACAAAAACTAGTTATAGCTGAAATACGTCATCCGAGTCATGAAAGCGCCATCTGTTATTTATTTTATAAAACATAAACGGCATTTCTTCCAAAACTTTATTGTTCGCTTTTCTGATGGAGAATGTTTTTTCTCAGATAATCCGCGGCGGCGTATAATACGCACAACGAAATTTGAAATTTTTTTAACACATAATCCGCGGATTATATACAGGAAAATACGGTACATCCCCACAAAAGAAAGTAGTAAATATTTTTACATTATTCAATTCAAATATGTACATACAAATAACAAAACCGGCATTATAATTTCTGCCTTATTAACTCGAATTTTGGAAAGTAAAATAAAAAAAAATTAAGACAAGTATTTCTAAATATCTTTCTGAATCAAATGGGCATAAAGTAGGACTTACCTAAATCTACCAAAAAAGCATTATTTTAAATGTGTACTAGGCATAACTTTCATAAAATATTAGAAAAGAGATTGAAGTTCCAGAAATAAAATATACAGGAAATGTTCGTTACAGAAACGCAATGAAATTAAATTTTTATTGGTCAAAATACATAAAAGCCTTAAAAAGCAATACAAAATAAAAGTAAAATGTTAGTGATCAACAATGAGCACAATTCACTGTGATTATTTATAAAGGCATATTTTTCGATTATTAATTGAATCAAATATAAAGTAAAACAGTTGATTGTTTCACATACCTGCTTTTTCAATTCAAAATATGAAAATGATACCTTTAACTAAAAGATATATAAGGAATCTTTTTAAAATCTTCAGAAATTCGAAGTTTCTACTTTTCTCTAGGTGTAGATCTTCATTAAAATACTGCGTATAAAAACTAAATGGTATAAATATCAAAAAACTATATTATAGGTTTGTCATGCATATAGTTTTTCAAATAAGCACTTTGAGAGGAAGCTTAGTTGAATACTTCAAGAACTAAGTTCCTTGGTATGAATAAGCAAATGAACTTTTAAGGAGGTACTGCGAGAGAAAGCCAAATTGCATATTTTGCATACATGAGGCTTTTCCTTAGTATGAACAAGCAAATGCCTTTTTAAATTACTACAATCAGAGAAAGCTTTGTTGCATAAATCACAAACATGAGGCCTTTCCTTAGTATGAATACGGAAATGAAGTTTTAATTTGCCACTTTGAGTGAAAGCTTTGTTGCATACTTCACAGACATGAGGCTTTTCCTTAGTATGAATACGGGAATGAATTTTAAATGAGCTAATTTGAGAGAAAGCTTTGTTGCATACTTCACAAACATGAGGCTTTTCCTTGGTATGAGTAAGGGAATGAATTGTTAACGTACCACGGTGAGAGAAAGCCTTGTTGCATATTTCGCAAACATAAGGCTTTTCCATTGTATGAATACGGTAATGAATTTTTAATGAGCCACTTTGAGTGAAAGCTTTGTTGCATACTTCACAAACATGAGGCTTTTCCTTAGTATGAATACGGAAATGAAGTTTTAATCTGCCACTGTGAGTGAAAGCTTTGTTGCATACTTCACAGACATGAGGCTTTTCATTAGTATGAATACGGGAATGAATTTTTAATGAGCCAATTTGAGAGTAAGCCTTGTTGCATACTTCACAAACATGAGGCTTTTCCTTGGTATGAGTAAGGAAATGAAGTTTTAACGTACGACAGTGAGAGAAAGCCTTGTTGCATATTTTGCAAACATGAGGCTTTTCCTTTGTATGAATGCGGTAATGAATTTTTAATGAGCCACTTTGAGAGAAAGCTTTGTTGCATACTTCACAAACATGAGGCTTTTCCTTGGTATGAGTAAGGAAATGAAGTTTTAACGTACTACTGTGAAAGAAAGCCTTGTTGCATATTTCACAAATATGGGGTTTTTCTTCGGTATGAATAAGCAAATGAGCTTTTAAACTACACTTATGAGAGAAAGCCATGTTACATATTTCACAAATATGGGGCTTTTCATTGGTATGAATAAGCAAATGGGAACTTAAATTACCCTTTTGAGAGAAAGTCATGTTGCATATTTTACAAATAGGAGGCTTTTACTTGGTATGAATAAGCCAATGCTTTTTTTAAATTACTAGTATGAGAGAAAGCTGTGTTGCATACTTCACAAACACGAGACTTTTCATTGGTATGAATAGGCAAATGGTGTTTTAAATAACTTTTATGAGAGAAAGTTTTGTTGCATACTTCACAAACATAAGGCTTTTCTTTGGTATGAATATGTAAATCTCTTAAGCCCCCACATCGAGAAAAAGACTTCCAGCATATTTCACAAACTTAATGCTTTTTGTTGATATGAATAGGCAAATAATGATTTAAGTTATCATTTACTGCAAGAGACATTTTGATAATTTCAAAATGAAATTTTTTTTTATACATAGCACAGGAAATGACCATGTCACTCTCACCTTACAAATAATTGTTCATAATGATATTACTTCGTATACCAGACTAATTAATTTTTAAACCAAAACTTAAATCGAAATATTACCAGATAAATTATACATATTATTAAATACAGCTTTAAGATAGCATTTACCTAAAATAAACTAAAATTTTAAGAATATTCATTGAATAATTAATGCATTTTATTTATGTAGAACTTTAGAAAAAAAAGCAATTAAAAAGAAATATAAAAGAAACAAAACAATCGATGATTAAAAGTTACCGAAAGGATAATTCAAAAAGAGTCTGTACATCCACTTCATATATAAAACAATAATCTTCACAGAAGAACAGGTTCAAATGTAAAATTAAGATTTTTATAAAGATTTAAATTTAGAGAATGCTCCCAAAAAATTTGTAGAATCCTATAATTGGGCCATTTTGTAAAATGTTATCATTCGAAAAAAAAGAAATATATTGACACTTTAAGCTGAATGTTTTGGATTCTTTCTTAAGTTCAAGAAATATTGTCTTTACAATAGTGCCGTTCCTGAGAGAAAATGGTAATTTAATAGCTGAAAGTTGGAAATAAGTCTTTCTTAACTTCATAAGCATTATTAAAATCTTTCATTGAAAGCAAAAGACTTTAGTAAAACCTCAATATTTATAAAATTTCCTCTTTTTCTCAAAATTCTCTCAATTGCTTCTCTTCTACAACTTTGAGAATTCTTGTGTGTTCTTAATTCATGAATTTGGCAGTTATTTAAGCTCTCATATCCTCGTGTGAATTGAAAATAAATGGGAATTTTTTTTTGTCAAACTTCCACTTTTGATGAAACATTTCAAATCTCTAGGAATCTATAATCAAACGTAATATGAGCATTGGTTGAACTTCTTACCGTTTGAGAGTGAATATTTTTTCTTATATTCTATGTCACAGTGCACCATTCAAACAATCATTGGCATTTTGAATGTACATTTAAATTTCCAGAGAATAAGATATTTGTACGATGAGCTTCTTCTCACCTAAATTTGATATACCTATATAATTTCCTTCAGGTGTTTTTCCATTTGTCATGTCTCTTTCAAAGGTCGCACCAGCAATCATTCCCTAAAAGACATTAATCATACATATCAAAGCCTGAAAAAGATTACTGCAGTTAAAAATTTTCAGAATGAAGTGATATTACATCAGTTAAAAAAACTAAATGAATGTTCAAAGGAGGTACATTGAGAAGAAAAATATCGTATTTTGTAAGCAGTATGCAGTTACCTAAATGAGTATGCAGTCATTTCTTTTATTCTAGATAAACATGAGATAAAATGCTTCTTAAATTTTTGGCACTGAATCGTATTGGGACATATCGTGCCAAACACATAATTAAAATTCATTCTTTTAAAAAATTAAGTAAATCATTCTTTTATTTGATGTCTTTGTAATATAAATTTTTTCTTAATATTAAATGTGTTCAATTGTATTAAAGTTACATAAACAATTTTAAATTCGTGGTTTGAAAATCTTTTATAATCCCCTCAATCAATGTTTATGTGTCTGTTGAGAATTACTTAAAGCTGACAGTTATTGAATTGATGCATTCAATTAAAATGTGTGTCAAAAATGAGTGAAGAAACCCAATAATTACAGTAGGAGTACCTTACCAAATGAGTGTCTATTAATGTTGCACTGGAAAGCAGCGAGAGTTCTGTTGGCGACAAACCTTCTAATGGACACCAGGATCAATCTCCAGAAAAAGATGCCTTCTTTCATCTCTAGTATATCCAAGACTGAAAAATATTTTTCCTTCATTGTCAATCATTCTAACACATGGATAAAAGCAGATTTGTATAAAAATCAATTACTATAAAAACTTACACTATTTTTCTAACTAAAAATTTTCGGGTTTAGGTACCTTAAAATGTACTTAAAAATGCTAGGAATGAAACTTTCACATATCTTTTTAACAATAGCATTAAACAATTACTAAGAAAAGCTCATACACCTGAAGCTAATGGTAAGATTGAGAGGTTGGACCACAGACAATAGTCACACATTAAATTGTCAAGCTAATGAAAGTTAATGAATCTTCTAGAAATGAAATATGGTACTAATTATTTAAAAGTAACTGAAGAATAAAACTCAACACTTCACTTCATAATTAATTTCATATTAGCATATTTAACTTATGGTACATTACACTTTACAAATCCTTTAAAGGAAAATATTTACTTGCTATTAAAAAAAACTAGAAAAATAGTGGTTGAGAAAACAAAACTGTATCTCAAAAGAAATTTACATTATGAGGCTAAATTGATTGATGTAAGTTAGTCTTAATTACTCAGCTATACACTAACAATACAAAAATCTAAATATTAGAAAATGTTCTCCAACATTTAATGATCTATGTAAAATTCTCAGAAAATTTCTGATGTCAATTACAAAATTGATAAAACATATATTCACACAGAAGATAAAACAAACTAAGTACATGATTCAATATTAAGGAAAATACCAACTGAGCCATGAATAAGTTACATATAGTTTATTTCTAAAGTATCAATGTGGTGTATCATTAATTTTTTTGCATTTTGCATGGAGATAATTTTTGTTACTATAGAAGAAATTATAGCACTTCAAGATTGATGGTTTATGTTTTTAAATTCACAACCATGGTTATATAAAAGTCAAAACATCTTATCCCACTGCACATATTTAATAAACTTACTTTTAATGCTAGCAAGATATATATATATAAATATCTCTAGTAAAGTATTAAATCTGGCATTTTATAGAATGCCTAAATCGATAATGTATGAAATGATTCATATTTCACACATTGCCAAAGCATTCTATGGAATGCCTAATGAGAAATCAGCAAAGTATGAAATACATCTCCAATTGGTTTTGAATATTGCGTGGCAAGGCATGATACTTTTTAATGTGTGCCTCAGGCTTTGAATTAGTCAGTTGCGCTTTGCAATTTATTTGGGAGCATCAGAGTATTCAATTTTATTTAAACTTGTTTAAATAAGAATTGGTTTTTTCCTGTACTGCATCAAAATGAAAGAGCAAGCTGTAGTATTGGAGAAGTAGTCAGGGTTTATAGATATGAAACAACTATTTGAAAATGAGCTGCCCAAAATTAGTTAATGATGCAAAATAAAAATAAAAATACCCTTTTTTTTAGTGAAATTACTTACTAGAAGTTAATAACTGATGTACAAGAAGCCAAAAATGACTACTAAGGAACCCAGAGATTATTGGTTGCAGAATAGCTATGATACGATGTCTGTAGAAAAAAGTCAACTCATTTAATCTGTTAAAGACGAATAGTATATAGCAGTAGTCCCCGAGAATTGGTCTGTGGATCAAATGGTATTGGGCCACTTAAAGAGCAGTAAATTTTTTCTATTTTGTTCACTAGAATGCATTTCTCTCATGTTTGTGTGACTTTCCACTTTACATTTCATGTAAAATCCCTTTAAATTCATTTTCAGTGTAACTGAATTTTATTCTGAAGCATGCTGAAATAAAATTAAATCAAAACAATTTAAAATGTAAACAATCAAAGTCCTACCTTCAGCGTGGGCCATGGTAAGATTATCAAACATTGGCCAAACTGGGGGGGATAAAAAGGTTGTGTGTGTGTGTGGGAAGCACTACTATACAGAATTACGTCACAGATTTCGAGTTATCTTATGTACTTCATGAAGCTTATTTGGCTATTGGACATGGAAGAATGTGATAGAATTCTGAAACATCTTTCAACCAAATAAAAAAAAATGTTACATGTTATGATATTGAACTGTACATCCAGCTTTGCGAAACTTGCCAGAAAAAACTGAAAATTATTTTTTAAAAAGCCATTGTTGGGAAACTTGTAATTTTTTCTCTTATTCCAATATATTAGCATTATATATGAGCCAATACATTAGCTTATTTATGAGTGGGAAATAGGATGGTTTCTAACAACTTGGAACATCTGAGGGAATTTAAAACAAGTATCTACAAAATCCAAATTAACTTTGCGCCGTAAGAACTTGCCTAGAATTAGGGATATTCCTGAACACGAAATTCCTCTCCAGTAAGCTGCAATTGGACCAAGGATGTGTGAAATGTATTTGTAAAATGAAATAACAAAATAAGAATTGTTTTTGCATAAAATATGTATAAAGTTTAATTCAAAATGTCAGTCAAGTCTACCATGTTGCAGCAAGTAGCTTAATTTTAATTTCTTATTCTTTATATGAAAATTTTGTTTCCATAATAAGAAAGACATAAGTTTTGTTTGGTACAAATTTCATTTCCCTTTATGTAGCTTGAATAATTTTTTTAATGGCCCTCACATTATTTTTTCTTCAGAATAACATTTGTAATTTTTAAGAATGTACATCATTGATATAATAGCTTTATCATGACCTTTTTTCATACTTTGCCTATATAGCTTTGGTCATTCTATAGAATGCCTAGGCAAAGTACAAAATAATTATCATATTTCATACTTTGCCAATAAACATCCATTCTAATACAATGCCTAGGCATTCTATAGAATGTAAGCGTTTTATACTTTGCCGGTAACATATATATACATACGCATAAAATTTTTGTATTATTCAATATGCTAGTGGAAGTTTAGAAATATTTTTTTGCAAACAGAAAAGCATGTGATTAGTGGTAACTTTAATTTAAACTAGGCAAGTAGGATTTCTTTTAAGGGGAAGCAGTAAAAAATATCATTTTCTATTCATAATCTTAATTTTAAAATGTATAAAATCTTTTTGTGCTGAAGATAATGAATCTTTTCCAAGAGACATTAAATTTTCTCTGAAAACAGCATGTCTAAAAGCACAGAATCAGTTCCTATAAAAAATCAGAATTCATTCAGTTGAATGCTGTTGAGGGAGACCAACTAGCATAGATGCCGAAAGAGCGTTGTTGACAGCTGGTAACTATTGCACAAAATTACGTTCCAGGCTTAATGACAGCACAATTGATGCATTTTATGTTTTAAGATCACATTTCAAAAATTAGTAATAGTACCACAGACTAAATAGCAATATTTACACTTTTTTGTGATTTAAATAAATAAGAAGTTCCTTTACTTATTCTGTGATTCTTTATATACTTTTATAATTTATAAGTTAAATTATTTTTTGTGACATTTACACTCTAATAAAACTGCCAAATAAAACAAAGGAACACCAATGTTTTCTTTCTTTTTCTAAAATTTCTACTACTGGTTTTAAAACCGGTACTAAAATCTAAAAATTACCGAATACCGGTATTGAGTTTTAAGTCCGATGTTGCAATTCCTAGTTGCTACCATAAGAAATTACCTTCATTGCAACCTCAATAGGTTTTACAAATCCAAGGAAACACAAGATGTTTAAAATAACAGCTCAAGTGTAGTATAGGACCTTTGGATTTGGTGATTTTTACATAGATATCATGGTGAGATAAAGAATTAATTCTGGCTTCCGGACACCTATTGCTATGTGAAGTAACTTAGCCATCGATTTTGGTCACCGAAAGAAATCGACATCGCCAAAAAACCCCCTCCCCATACTACACTTTAGCCAGAATAACTTAAAGTGATTACCAAGGTAATGAAAAATAAAATAAATTTAGAGGGAAAGCAGAAATAAATTTTATGACTAGGAGAAAAAAGAATCATATACATAAAGTTCATTCCCTATTAAAAACAAATTCAGAACATGAATACAAGTTATGGTAATAATTAATTGATCAATTTTTGGGTACTTATGTATTATCGCAACCTATTGGCAACATTATATGAAATGAATCACCTAGTTGCCGATTCAGCATGTAGGACACATAGAAACCGGTGTTGACAACTTGGTGAGTTATTGGCGATTGTTACGATAATATGCAAGTAAGTACCAATTTTAGAAAAAGTAAAAGATAAAATATTGTACCTTATGTTTCATGCATAAGCTTCAGATTCTGAGATGACAAATTTCATGTAATTCCCATCATCTTGCCATTTAATAATCAATTTCAAACTCTACTTTTGCTGAATTCAACAAATAATCAGTAAACTAATTATTTATCATTGAAAACAGTAAAAAAAAAGAGAGAAAAAAGAGAATACAAGAATAATAATCACAGCAGCACAATAAAAAGAGAGCTTTAATTTATTATTTAGATCATGCATATGGTTTGAAAATGTCAGGTACAACTGTCACATTTGAGGAATCAACTCTAATTTTGAATAAAATGCTTTATTAAAGTTGCCAAAAAAAGTAATTAAACACAATAAATTCACAGAAAGAGCAGATCATTTTCAAAACTACAGTAAAGCTTATAAGTTTTAATTCAAATTTTCACAACCAATAATGTGCAACACACTACACAATTAACTAATCAAAAAGTACTGGGATTAGAGTGGGAAGTACAGAAATGTAAATGGAAAAGGTTTATGATTGATTGATTGAATATTAACGTCGCAATGTTCAGCTACACGAGGGCTTTTGGCGACGGACCACGTAATTTTGAACCATGGTCAAGTGACGTGGACGACACCTGAGCTGGCACCCCCTCTCCTAACTACCACACCACACCAATGGGAGGACGTTTCAGCTCTCGACAGATTTAACGTGCATCGCTGCCCTACACGGAGGGTCTTTAGTGGTGCTAGGCTCGAGTTTGTGAGAAGGCAAGCCAGGGTCCGATACCTATACCAATCGGCTACCCCGGCCATGGAAAAGGTTTAATATTGATACACAGTGGGCCACAAAAGTGTTCATACACTTACAGTTTCCAATAAAATTTAATGTTTTCGATTAATAAAAATATATAGTAATTGTAATTTTTTTATGATATTAGCAACTTGTTCTTAATGGAATGACAATCATTTTTTTAAAAATAGTTTAACTATTTTTTTAAAAAAATTAGTAATCAAAAAGTTACTAAAAAATTATGCCACAAAAGTCTTCGTACACTTAATGAAAATCTCAACATAGCTTTAAATATTGTATTTCTTTCTTAATTTAGTACTTAGTAGGATATCTTTTAGTGTCCACAACAACTTTTAAGCATCTTGGTATAGATTTAATCAGTTTTTTGTAATTTCTGCATCGATTTTCGACCATTCTTCTATGATTTTTGTTTTACTTCACACATTGTGATGTTCCTCCCCTTGGAAGTACATCTCTAGAAGCATCAGCGTGAGTTAGAGGTGTAGGATTAGCGAAAGAACTAGGATCAAACATTATCTTAATTTGACTTTATTAAGATATTCAACTTAAACCTTTAACAAATTCAATTATAATAATTAATGAGAGAATCTACGATGACGCAATACGCGCAACACACAATATATATATTTATAATAAGACCTAATCCAATTCAGACCAATATCAATAAATGAACCACCTAATCTTCGATTCTAACTTTAAGTAATCAATCCTACCTTAATATAACTTGTAGTAGCTCTTGTCTTTATATGCAATGGGATGCAACACTGTATGGCTTCCTTTTAATCAAGCACCAATATATGTATCCACGTCACATAGAACTCATTCAAACTTGAAACACGAACTGTAGTAACTATCAACTGCCACAACCCACATCAATTGTCTAACATTCCTTTACATTGCCATCACGCTTACTCTAAGATCCGATATTTAAAGTCCATTTATTTGCATGTCTTAGTCACATTTCATTTCTTGGATTTGGTTGGAAAAGAGTTGTCACTAATTCTGGCCCAAAGGACTTGTTAAAGAAAAGACGCGTGAGATGTCACAACATTATGTGTTTAAATGTTATGTTTTCTTTCTTAAAAACCAAATTCTCACCAAATATGTTCTATTGGGCTAAATAAAGTGATTGAGCAGGTATTCCAGAATTTGAGGATAGTTATAGAGACACCAGCGGCATACATTGAGAGCAGTGCGCTTGGCGTCATGATCCTGTTAAAAAATGAAGTCTCCTGTATCCAAATTTTGGGCGGATAATTTAAAATTTCTCTTTAAAATATTTAAACAGAGCTCATGATTTACAATACCATAAAAAATACCAAATTAACTAATTCTGAGGTCAATTTACACCCCCACGCCAGGACACTTCTTTTTGATTAATTTTTTTAAAAAATAGTTATACAATTCTTAAGAAAATGATTAAGTCATTTCCATTAAAAACAAGTTGCAGTCATCTTAAAAAAATTACAATTCCAATATATTAATTTTTATTAGTCGAAAACATTAAATTTTATTGGAAATTGCAAGTGTACGAACACTTTTGTGGCTCACTGTACATATTTACAGACTTAATTACAACGAAATATCTTTTTGCACTTGCAACAGCACTTAGCAGAACAATATATTAAGTTAAAACTTCCTTTTATGCTTATTGCTTACATTCTTTGACCCGTAAAACAAGATTTATGGTCTTTAGACAAACTACATAACTAAAAAAAAGGATTATTCTCACACTAAAAATAAATTGCACTCAACCTTATTCGCTCGTGTCTTCTTAAATTCCAAATCAAATATCGTTGGGTGGATGACCAGTGTTGAGCTCTATTCGAATTTTATTTCATTCGGTCGTTTTTTCTCTAAATATTATTAATTATGTTGTTTTCTAAATATATATAAGATACCAGCTTACTACAACTATCTCAATCTATATTGCGCAATGTTAAATAAAGAGCACTTTTTTGGGGGGGAGTTCCTCACACCTCGGGCATTCCTCTTCCGCACGGTCAAAGGAAAAGAGGTTGCTTGTCATTGGTAGATGCGCAATGACGTCATTATTCTGGGTTGCCTGGTTTGGCGTTATAGCATTTTTCTGTACCCTAGTGGTTCATTGAAACATAAAAGTTTTGTCCCCATTTGGGAGATTGTTTTTCAGGCAGTTTTTTCTTCCGTGTCTTGTCTTGAGTATAATAGTTAAATTCCCTTGCGTATGAAATTTTCACTGTAAAAATAACAATCGGTTCTTTTTTTCATTCACGTAAATCAAAATATTTTTAATGGATTCAATTTTGTAGAAGAAATATATATTTGAGCTTAGTAAATGAGGAACTCAATTACAAATAAAAAAATTGTTATATAATTTTTAATAATCCATTTACTGTGATTAATAATACTTTGAAAATGAATTACATGTTTCGAGTTTTATCCTTATGTAAGAAAAAAGAAGTCACTTATAAATAAAGAAAATGTATGTTTTTTTATAATATATATTTATTGTTAATATTAATGTACATTTTAAAGGTAAATGAATTCCTTCTTATATCAGAATAAATTTGTACAGGCAAGTGATATATTAAATTATTAGCTTAATTTCATTTTTGTAATTAGTGATTTGTTTTTTGTGTATATGTGTGAAAGACTCATTTATTCACATTTATAAAAAAATTCGTCTAATACTCTGTTTCCTTTTAAATTTTAGAATTAAATTTACTGCAAAAGTTTTAGCTATTATAAACTTAACTATATAAATAAACTCATACTTAAATTTTTATTTTCTATCTTTAGTAAAATACTACGAGGTATATCCAGAAACTAAGTTCCGTTTGGTAATAAAAATAAATTGTATACAGATACAGAAAAAACATTTATTGAACAAAAATGTAAAACTTTTAAACTACCTTTCCACATAACTGCCGAAATTTTGCAGGCATGTGTCATATCTTGGCACAAGTTTTTCTATGCCTTCTTCATAGAAGGTTGCCGCCTGTGTCTTCAACCAGTTGGAAACATTTTCTTTCAGCTCTTTATAATTTTTGAAGGGTTTACCGGCAAGGAAAGACTTGAGATGTAAGAAGAGATGAAAATCGCTAGGAGCGAGGTCAGGGCTGTACGGAGGATGATCAAATACGCCCCAGCCAAATCCTCGTAGGAGGGTTTTCGTCACATTTGCAGTGTGTGGTCGTGCATAGTCGTGAAGAAAACAACATCTTTTGACAGAAATCCTCGGTGCTTATTCTGTATTGCACGGCGCAATTTCCTAAGTTTCTCGCAGTAAACAGCTGCATTGATTGTTTGACCTCGCGGTAAAAAATCAATCAGTAAGATGCCTTTGCTGTCCCAAAACACTGTGCACATGATTTTTCGAGGTGTCAAGATGTGTTTCGGCTTAACCCTTGTTGGGGATGAAGTGTGCCTCCATTCCATTGTTTGCCGCTTACTTTCAGGGGTGTCATAAGAAACCTAAATTTCATCTCCTGTGACAATCTGTGACAGAAAATCTACGCCGCCCCCATTTGATAACGGGTCAAAAACTCAAGTGCACAACCCATCCGTTTTGTTTTGTGAGACTCAGTAAGAATTTTTGGTACCCAACGTGCGCAAAGTTTATGAAATTTCAGTTTGTCAGTAACAATTTCATGCATTAGTGATCTTGAGATTTGTGGAAATTCCATAGCGAGAGCACTAACTGTAAACTTACGGTTTTCCTTGATCTTCTCATCAATCGCGTGAACCAGTTCTTCTGTAATCAAAGATGGACGCCCACTTCGTTCTTCATCGTGCACTTCACTACGTCCTTCATTGAACTGTCGGACCCATCTTCTCACCATTGAATCACTCATCGCATTTTGTCCGTAAACTTCACAAATTTGCCGATAAATTTCGATTGTTTTCACTTTCTTAACATTCAGAAAACGAATTACACATCTGATTTCGCACGCAGCGGGATTTTCAATCAACACCGACATTGTAAACAAGCACAACAAAGCGTACGTGGCTGACAGTGATCTAAAAATGACGCCTGTGTTTCTTCTCCTTGATACTGAGCGTCTGCCGGGCATGCGCGGAACTGCTATCGCTGCGCTGGAGCGGATATAAATAGAAACGGAACTTATATATAGTTTCTGGATATGCCTCGTATAAATAAAGAGATTCGTGGCTATTGTATAAGAAACACCTCACTGTTCTAACTTCCACATCACATCCATATTATTCGTTCAAGTTATCATCGACGCATTTATTCACATAATTCTCAATTTTTGCAATTGTTTTAGAGGTTTCCTCTTCTAACATGCTCACACATATAAATCTTCATTCAGGGTTTAAATCAAAAGTCCTGAAATAGAGTACCACTTGAATCCCTTCATCAGTGGTTTATTATAGAGAATAGTCTGTTTTTATAACAGGCAAGTATGATGAAGAAATGGTCATTATTGGAATTTGGATTCATCTTAAGAAGTATTTACTGATCTGCAGTAGCGCACACAGGAATTTTTCAAGGGGGGTCCGGGGTCGAAAGTTCACCATTCTTGTAACATGCTCCTTTTGATTTTGTCGATTTTTGGGAACAAAACACAGTAAAAAACTAATTTTTGAATAAATAATTAGCATTAATTATTAAAATCAATCATTAATAACAAGTAATTAATTAAAATTTACGTACTATATAGTTATAATTATAATCAATCGGAAAAAATATCAAGGGCTTGGGGGGGTCCGGACCTCCAGGACCCCCCTTGTGTGCGCCACTGCTGATCAGTGTTGTGTCACTCGAAGCACATCAATTTTCTCCTTTCCTAAAGTATGTTTCCTCCTGTAAAGCTACTGCTCGAAAATTAATACGAAAATAGGATATAAAATTATACGTTTTCGAGCAAAAATAAAAATTAGCCATTAAATTATAATTTCCAAAAACTTATTTAGATTTTGCATACGGCAGATACCTGTGGAAGCCTTTTACACGTTTTGAGTGTAAATTATTGGGAAAGGGGATTAGTCTTACATTGATTTTCAAATGTAATGGTTTTTGTTGCTATGTTAATAAAGAATATTCGATTATTGTGAATTTTTCGATTTATTTTTGGACTGGGGTTAATTTTTTTTCTGAGCTGCACATTTGGAAACTATTGTTTTACCATACGTCCTAAAAAGGGAAGATTGTGTTTAGAATTAGAATGACGCGTGCATTATATTTCTTAAAATATTTTTGAAGTTTATTTATTTTCATCACACAGAGATCAAAGCATTTATCTTAGAATTTCAGCAATGTTATACTAACAGATACATCAAAAGAATTATAATTTATTGTAACTTAAAAATAAGAAACTATTAAGTTTAACTTCTATCCATAAAAATAATAAAATAACCTTTTTATATGAAAGATGAAAAAGTAAGAAATAAATGTGTTGTAATTAGTCTTAAAAGAACAATTAAATACGAATAAGAATAGTTTTTTTTCCTTCAAAAATAAGTTTACCAAGATACATGAATGATTTGCTACTTGCTGATGCTGATATGTGTAGTCATAATTTTGTAACTAATTGTTTGCGTTTTACTAATCAAGAATTTTTCTAAAAATTCAAAGGATTTGGTATTTTATGTTAACGAAAGCAGTATATTACAGTTGGAAAAAATATAAATTTTACATTTTATCATTTGTGTATTTAAAGGATTTATTTTTAAGAACATGCAAAGAAATCGATAGTTTATTAATGTCTCATTCAGAGGAGACATGAGGGATATCGCAATGAGATGGACCTCATTATTTGAATAACAATCAAGTAACGAGGATGATATCCGACCTGAAACCCAGTCGATTATGTTATGACGGCAATGAAAGTACTTTAAGCCTTTAGAAAGTTAACGTGTATTAGAGCCCTGCTAGATGATGGAATCCTCAATTGTGATCACTCGGCTACCACGGCTGTAAAAACATGTGGAATCTACAATGTGCTACTGTTTAACAAGTGACATTTATTTATGATTTTGAGATATAGTATTAAGTTAACGCCCCATTCCTGCCATTTATCACATTTACCTGTCATTGTTAATCGATTATCATAATTTTCAGCATACATAGGAACAATTAGATCAAAGATGAACATTATCATATAATTTTAATCCTTGAAAAATGCTTGGTGTAAAAATCTAAACTTAATCTTAAGATTCAATAATTATTATGAAATCTAATGCATCAAAACAGAATGAATTATCGAGGCAATAAAAAAATGACATTTATCAATGTTTTTATTCTTTTAAGAAAGAAGTATACAAAAATTCTTAACAGAGTGTTATATAAATAACTAATTAATTCTCAGAGAAGCAATTATAAATTGATTAACCACAATATAGCTTAGTTGAATGTTTACATGTCTATTGGTACACAAATGTTCAATAGTTATAAGATTTTTTAAACTCACATATAGTTAATGTAATTTTGTTATTTGTTAAAGAATTATGTATGTGTCTTAAAGCAAATATTTTCCATTATTAAAAGGTAGAGAGCTTCAGAGCACTATATGATTATAAAATAGCCCATTACCGATTTGATATTTTGCATTATGACATAGAGAGGCAGGCAAAATTTTTGCTTTTTCTTTCCATTTTTAAAATTAATTGTATGTATCTAAATGTTCAAATAATTATATTATTATTTGTTTTTCAAAACTAATTAATTTAAGAGTTAACACGATAATTTGAGTTTGTATGTACGAAATTACTGCGTTTAACAATAAAAATAAATCCATAACATTTTAAAACATTTACTGAAAATCAAAATATAAATAAATTTTGCCTTGATAAATTAATTTAAATTTGCTTTATGTTATTATACCTGTGACTGAAATGAAATAAGCGTTTCCTTTTTTGTGCAATAGTTTACATTGTGATTAGTGTTTTATATAATAATCAATGTTTTATACTATTTCATTCAATGCCTTTAATAATATTCAAAAAGAAATCTTGGTGGAATGTGGTTTAAATTCGTATCAAATGTCTTCTTTAAAAGGAAAAGAAATTTTTTGAACTGAAATCAGTAGTAATTATCACACGCGATTCCCAAACATAAGTTTCTCTAAGAAAAGGAAAATGGGGACTTTCAAACTTAGAAAGTGATACAGTATTCGATAATTTTTTTTATAAAAAAATTATCCAATCCAAAATATCTGAAAAAATAAATGTAATCAGAACGTAGTCTAACATATAGCTACATTTAAATTAAAATAATATGTTCGTTCTCTTCTTTTTTTGCCTATTTATTCGTGAGTCACACATTTTATGTACAATAGTACAAAGAAAAGAGTGTTCGGGGGGCGCTCTTAGGCTATTGAACGTTTGAAACTCTGAATACAGAATAAGATGGTTCTTGTAAATGAATATGGAAAGCAAGTCGTAAAATCTTTTATATCAACAAAAAATGCTTCTCCCCGTTGATTATTGTTGATTCTTCAGTTTTTGGTCATTGTTGATTATCATACGCCTATATTTGGTGTAGGAAAACATAGAAATGCACATCTGCCTTCTTGTAAATTTTCTAAGGTTACTTTCAAGTAGCCGGGAAACTATTCTTCCTCTTATTGCCGTAATAAATCTTTGGAAAGGGCATTTCCTTTTCTGTTACATTGTCAGACGTAGGATAAATAGAAACTATGCCGACAAAGCCCTCCAAAAAGTTCCTCTTCTACTTACCCGGCCACTTTAAGGGACTGTTCAAACGAAAAGGAAGGGGGGGTGATATTTGAAGCTAAAGTCTTTCTTCGTTTCGAAAAAAGTAAAGAAAAATTGTTGTCACAGTTATCTGCAGCTCGATTGAGGAGTCAGTGCGTTGAGAAGGAAATGTTTTTAATTGTTTTGAATGTTGATCAAAGGAGTTGTCTTCGTAGGAATGTTTTGGCTCTCTACCTTATACACAAAATCGGTTCATTATCGCACAAAAATCAGAGCAGTAATCTTAGAATTTAGGCATTATGCAATTCTTTTGAAATTTTAAATAAAAAGTAAGGATTATCCAAAGGCTAAGAATATAACTTTTTTGTACAAAAGTCGAAAAAAATTAAGAAGCTCAGTATGTTGTCATTACTCGCAAAAGAAACAATTCAGTACAAAGAAGAAGAATATAATCCTTTTACGTAAACAAGTTTACCGAGATACATAAAGCTCCTCGGCAAATTAAAAATGTTTGTAGTCATAATATTTTGTCTTTGATACCAGCTTATTGTTTGTACTTAAATATTAAGTATTCTGAAATTCAAAAGCATTTCCTCTTTTTACAATCTTTTATTTAACTTGCAATGTAAAATGTTCGGGTGGAATCTTGCAACACAATTTTGAAGCTGATGTCTTCAACCGATTGAGCTGACATTTTGTATACTCGTTAAGGTTGGATGACAATGCATGTTTTGAACATTTATATTCCGATATCCCAATTAGTTAAAAATATATTAATTAAAGTAATTTGTTCGGGTGGAATCTTGCAGCTCAATTTTGAAGCTGATGTCTTCAAACGAGAGAGCTGAAATTTTGTATACACGTTTAGTTTGGATGACAATGCATGTTTTGTACATACACGGAGAAAAAAGATTTACTCAAAAATGAGTGCGTAGATACACTCAATTTCAAATGAGTATGATTGCCTCTGATTTGACCGCATGCCTTGAATGAATTTGATTCCTTACAAACACTCAAAACCCCCCGAAAATGCTAATTAATACTTTCGTACAAATTAAAAAAAAGTTCAGGATTGCAGAAACGCTTTTAATAAATCGGCTACATATTTTGATAATTGGGGCTTAACAACAAATTTAATTCTCATAAATCGTCCGAACTATTTTTCGTATCTACCACACTACCCGCGGAAGAACACGGGAACGAAGCTGGTCTCACCGAAGACTGCCACACACCTCCAACCGCGCCAGCGGAGAGGAAGTATTATCGACTTGGCTGTGTTCAAATACATTCCTTTCAATCATAGTATCAGAGTTCTTAACGATCTCAGCTCTGATCACTACCCTGTAATTCTCGAAATTAATTTAAATACTTCAATAATTAAAAATCCAGAGCAACTTTCAAACAATTGGAATAATTTTAAATTTGATTTAACTAAATAACCCATCCCCACTCTTGATCTCACCAGCAATGAAAATATTGAGCTAGCTATTAGCGAACTCAATCAAAATTTCTCCGAAGTTTTTGTTGAGGCTTCAAAACCAAAATTTAAAAACATTCCCAAAATCCTCTCCCCTGAGATTAAATCAAAAGTTCATCAACGCAACAAGTTACGGAAATTTTGGCAAAGAACTAGGTTCCCTAGTATTTATTCTGTGAATTCCGTACCCTCAGTCATGAGATAGCAAAGGATATCAAAGCACATTCCCGCACACAGTGGGAAAAGCACATAGAGGCCTTATCGTCCGTTGGCAACACTCTTTGGAGGAAATCCTCCCTATTACGTAAGCCTTTTTATCCCATTCCCCCTTTGCAAGGGGCTCTAGGCAGTATCGCAGTAACCCCTATTGAAAAGGCGGAGGTTATTGCGGTCAGTTTGCAAGAACAGTTCGAACCAAATCACGTAGTTGGACGCGAAGAATTCGTCCAACGTCTACACGCGGAAGTTGAAAACTTCCTAACTACTCCCCACGTTCAAGAAATTGAACTGACCACCACAACGGAAGTCTTAACTTACGTACAGAGAATCAAGCCTAAAAAATCCACCGGACTTGATCAAATTACAAATCGTATGCTTAACACTCTGAGTGCTTAGCTTCCTCCTGAAAAGTTATTCCGAAAAAGTTTACTCTTATTTTGCCATGCGTTTTAAAAATGCAACAGACTTCTTTCCTTTCCCCCTTTTAAAACTTGGGAGGTTGAACGGGACAATTTTATGACTCAGTTCGGTCCCTTTGTAAAGTAAGAACCAAGAGATCAATCGTTAACAGCTTTCTGTAAAGTTGCCTTGGGCAATCTTGTTTGAAAGTTGTAGTGCAACTGGGCCATTTCCCCTATATGTTTAGTCACAGTAAAATTAAAACAAAATGAAGGGTGGAAAAAAGGAAATAAATAGTGTATTAGAAGTTGAAAAACAATTATATTTTCTTCAAACAAAATTTATTTTTCTGTCACTTTTAAAAAATTTAATATATATATATATATATATATATATTGGTATTGCGATTTGAATGAGAAAAAAGCATCCTGTTTTGAATATGAGAGTAAGAAAACGCGCTCACTTTCCTGTTTTTTAAAAAAGTAATGAGGTAAAAAGAGCGAAGGCCCTATCTCTTTTTTTAAACAATAAGACTAAAAATGGTGCATACGGTGATATACATACGATGATTATATTTATGAAATAAAACCGATCTTTCTCTATTCAATTATATTTTTAATTTAAAATCACATAAAAAGGATTTCACAATACTTTTAATTTATTTTAATTAAAATCATATAAATGATATGTGTGTTTATGTTAACTGAATATTTTTCGGAAAAAATCTAAATTTTCATTCCTAGTGTTCTCCTTTTCGAACTTCTTGTATTAAATAAACATTTCTTCTCTACATCGGCATTTGTGATGGACATAACACACATTCAGCCAATACTTTTTAATTTAAATGGGGGATATACTTCTTCAAATGCGCATGACAGTACTTCTAACCATATTCTACTCAAGTTTAATTTCTTATCTTTCTGTTTCTTTTATTACAAGGAAAAATGTCACATATCAATAACTATATTTTCACACAATTCAGTCATTACAAATTCTATTGTGAGAAAAGTTCTCCCTAATTAATTTTGTCTTTCAAAACAGTACATTTAAAACAATTTTGTTCAGTGAAGTTAACCGACAGTTCCACAATGAGTCCATACCAAATTTTAAAAACAATTTTATCATTTTAAAATGTATCCTGTATTAAATTTTTTGAGTATACACAAATATTTCCTGCTGTATGAAAGACATAGTATGAGATGTGGTGTGTGGTTTTGAAAGAATGATTTCGTACGTGTAGACTATTTTTTAAAATTTAAATATCACTAAAGCTGATCATATAACTGCAAATGAGCATTATTTTAATGTGTGCTGGTATCAAAATAAAACACTTTACAATATTAAACAGCCTATGGGTTTATATTCAATATCAAACTATTCGCAAAATGGTTTACAACTTCTATTCAAATTGTAAAGAAACTGAAATATAAATATATGTTACTGCAGTCAAAAATATTCATAATATGTAAATATCCTATTCCTCCACTTATTTCAGTACATTTTAAAAACTGTAGCTGAATGCAATTTTTTATATTTATAAACGAGGCATAAAAGCTCACACAATCGTAAAAATGTCTTTATCATTTTTAAATATACTACTATAAAACGTATAGGGATTGTAAGATCAGTTCTAAAATCCTAAAAGCTTTTAGAGGAGCAAAAAACATGTAATTTTGGATTGCTCAAAATTTTAATATAATACACAAATATACATGTTATTAAGCAAATACATTTGAAAAATCAAACTTCCTTCTGAAATAAACGTAATTGAAAGAAAAATGTTTAATTGCAATTGAGTGGAAATACATGTTTATCTAAGGGATATCCCCAAAGTGAGGCAATCCTCAAACTTAACACTCAAATTCAGTGGCACAACAATCCATGAGGGACAGGAACTACTATGCCTATCCCCATATACGTGACCATTGGGCGCTGAGGTGCATGAACAGATGTCCCGATTTGGTGGTCTGTCTGAAGAGAGACCTTCAGTGTTTAAGACCCCAAGCAAGCTTGGTACTCATTTATCGACCCAATGTAGCGGGGATGAAAGGCAGAGTCGACCTTGCTCAGCCCGTTAATAGAACCCCAGACCTGTTGTGTGGAAGCACTATACACTACCACTCGAGCCTATTCGGTGAAAAATAAAACGTAATGTTAGAATCTTATATAATTCCCTAATGAATGAAGGAGTCCAAACTTTTTTTTTCATGTAAACTGTTTAGACGGAAATGGTTAATTATGAACATTTCACAAGTTGCATAAATTAAAATTAACCGTTATAGTTTACATAAATTTTTAAGGGTACAAAAGGTGTATTTCGGCTGCACGAATTAATTTTAAAAGGAATACTGTTACGAAAAAGTAGTACAAATCTATCTAAAGTAGGGTTGGTTACCTTAGATATTGTGAAACACAACAATGTATTGGAAGCCAATTCCACAATTTGTTGTTATAAAAATGTATGTAAAGTTACAAGATTTATTTTTGCATTTGTAATTTATATATATATAATTTTTCCTGGGAGCTTTAAAAGCTAGAGCGGCATCCATCAAAACTGCGGTTCCCTCTCTGTTTTTCCAGATCGCCCCTGACTAAGCCGGCTCTGCCATAGTAAGTGAAAATGCCGTATTTTGTTTGTCAAGATCATTTTATAGCAGACTGCATTTTTCATGTATTTTAGATGGTCGTTTTATATTTTCTACATCAATATTTTAATGTCTGAATTTAAAATTACATAAAATTCTTGACATTCGCATCAATGACCATTATAATTTTTATTAGTATATGAATGTGTCATCAAACGATTACATGACTATTATTAACATATTATTTTAACCATTTAATTAATATTAAGTATAACATAACGCACACAAATTTTCTGAACTTTAAAATAAATATTTCGAAAACTACTTCAGATATACTCAAAAATTTTTATTCTCACGCTTTAGCTTCTCAGTTTTGCTTCTATGTAAAACTTTATTGTATATTCGTCGATTTTTTTAGTATATTTTTTGCTCTTAGCATGCAGTTTTCAACACTGAATTGTATGAAATCTTCGAAATATATTAAAAAATTCCAAAGAAGCTATATAATAAAATTTGAAATTTGTATTATACTCAAAGAGTTGCTAGAACTTATGGTAAATAATTTTTAACTGCGCGATACATTTTTTTTTCGAAATTTCAAATGGAATTTCTAACATAAAATTTCTAGCTTTATACCGGCGAGATTTCAAAAAATATCCAGGTTTTAATTACTTATTCAGTTAGCCTTTAAAAAATGATAAATGTTGAGGTATTTTGCATAAATAGATATTTTTGAAGAATAATTCGAATGTTTTTGAATAGCTCGAATTTAAAATTGATTTTTATGTTTTTTTATATGCATAAATGTCTACTGTAAATGTTTCCGTATATTTTTGATTACCATTTATTCAAACATTCAAGTTATAAAGAAAATGTGGGAAAATCTTCATTCATGTTGTCTTTGATGTAAACTGAAGTTCAAGCACTTAAAATTCAAATATAATTCGGTGTATTTTAACAATATATAACTAGGCACTGTACGTAAACTTCCCTGAACACTTGGGCTTTGAAATCTAAAAAAAAACTAATAGATCTTAATTAGTTTTTTTTCGGTATTATATTTATCAAAGTGTAAGAAAATATTTCAAATTATTTGATGAAGTTTAAATTTATTCATTTTTAGTGATTGGAAAGTTGAAAAGATTTCAAATTTTAAAGTGTTTGGTGTTTTATTAATTATTTTTTTTTTTTTGCATCTTACAATGAAATAATCATGTTTCAAAAACTGAAAGCATTGATTAAGATAAGAAAAATGAAGCGAAAGAATATACTTTAAAAAGATAATTTGTCTAACTATATAAAATAGAAGATTGCCCTGACACGCCCCAACTTGTTACAGTTTCAAATTAATATGAAACCTAAAGGGAATTGTAACAAATTTTACCTATGCGTTGGGACTTTTCAAAACTTTTAAAATACAAGTTAACAAACAAACACTTCCTGGGGTCTAAAGAAATTTTCCCCCTATTTCTTACGATTGCTCCAGGGTCAAAACACGGGGTTCCCGGTGAGCCATAAAACTTCCTATCAGTGTCCTGCTGTGTTGCTTTCACCGTCCCTAATTATCTTTCAAGATGTTAAACCTTTAAAAGGGGGAAAGGATTTCAGAAAAGTACTTCTAATCCGCTTTTGAAAATGTTACTTGAAGGAAAAAAAAATCCGTGCAGTGCATTTTAGAAGTTTCTTTACAATAACGGAGTTTTCCGTGCTAACCGCTTGTAGGGTTAAAAATCTTCCCCTTAAATTTTTATTGTTTATTACCTTGCTGATAAACCAGCTTTTCAAAAACAACTATTTTCCAGACTCTTGGAAAACAGCCGTGGTTATCCCCATTTTAAAACTGGAGAAAAATCCGGAAACCCCTTAAAATTATCGTCCAATCTCATTGCTAAGTAGCTTGAGCAAAGTATATGAATTTGTGCTTCTTCGGCGCCTGAATCAACACTGCGCTGCTTCAAATATAATTATTCTACAGCAGTGCGTTTATCGCCCCCATTGCTCTACAGTTCACCAACTGGTCAGAGTAACGGAGTTGATTCATAGCGGCTTCGAAAAACACGACTCCACGGGTATACCTTTTCTGGACATAGCCAAAGCCTTCGATAAAATTTGGCATGAAGGCTTATTAATCAAGCTCATACGACTTGATTTTCCGGCTCCCTTGATCAAGTCCATTCATAGTTTCCTATCCAATAGATCATTCAGAGTGAGAGTTTGTGACGAATCTATACGGAACTTTATCACTAACCTTCTGAACCGACCTTTTTAGGGAAATTTAATTCCCTACCTATTTCCAATCAACTCCAAAAAGCGGACAGGATTCCTTGTTATGCAGATTAGATTCAATATTTAAGTCAAACGAAATAGTAAAGTTAGAGCAGTAGGAGATAGTCATTGATACATAGAGTTATAGTGATTTTGAATTGAAATATTGTTGTTGAAGAAAAATTAATCTCATGAAGAATTGAGATTCCGAGTGGTGAATATCTTTTTGAAGTTAAAGTCTCACTCAAGTTTTAAGAGTCGGATTAAAGTTAAATGTTCAATAAGAACATTATTAAATATAACTCTGGGATCTCTTATCGTGGTAATTTCTGCGTGATCATTATTTAATAAATTAATTAATTGAATTATTAACTAATTAAGCTAATTTAAAAGATATTATCTTTAAAACCTCATAATATTAGAAGTCGAATTTGTTAATAAGTCTTTGATTTTATTTGGGAAAGATATCCAAATAAAGAAAGTTATTTATAAAAATGGCTACTGGTTCTTTTATGTCTCATAATTATTCTAGTTCTCAAAGTGAGGTCCCCAGGGACTATCACAAGTTGACAGGATTCTCTCCTCCCCTCGACCAATCAGAAGCGGCCTACCGCAAGGTAGTCTTAAGTTCGCCTCTGCTTTTCACTCTGTACGTAAATGACATCTCGAAAACTGATCTATCACATTTAGCAATGTTTGCCGATGATACTGCTGTTATCACGCAGAATAAGAGATTTTCCGTTGTAATCTCTAATCTGCAACACTACATTTCCTTGCTTGAACTCTGGCTCACAGACTGGAAAATTAAAGTAAATGCTTCCAAAAGTGCCTGCCTCATATTTACGAGAAGAAGCCACTACCCATTGGTTTAACCCCCGTCACTATTTTTGGCCAACCCGTCCCCTGGGCAAATGTTGCAAGATACCTAGGATTATTTTTAGACGCAAAATTAACTTTTGCCCATTATATCGAACAGACTCGCAGAAAAGCGAGCGCTGTTCATCCCATTCTTAAAAGGCTTATCTCCAGAAGGAGTAATCTTGCGATCCGCCACAAGGTTTTGCTCTACAAATCTATCATTCGACCGGTCATGTGCTACGGATCACAAATTTTTGGATCTGCTGGCATGTGTCATTTGAAGAAATTACACACGTTGACGAACTCATTTTTGAGACAAATACTAAATGCTCCCTGGTTCGTACGCAATCAGGTCATATATCGTGACTTAAAAATTAAACCATTCCTACCTTATATAAAGGACCTTCCTAAAAGGTTCTTTGATAATCTTCCTAACGTTCCCAATGAATTAATTAGTAACCAGCCTGCATACGATCCCGCAGTGCCATCATCTCAAAAGCACCCTAGAGCGCTTCTTGATCTCTCTCTCTCTCTCTCATGAATTTATAAATTTCCCCTAAGCCAAAAGGTTTAGGGCTTAATTTAGCTTATTTTTCATTGGGAACTTAAAATTAATTTTAATTTTAACTTAATTTTAATCTTTAAACTTTCTACTTAAAGCTAAAAACTCTCACCGTAACAAGAGAGTATATACTACCTCCGCGCCGAGAGTCGTGGATTTAATGTCCTTCTGAAGCGATGTTCTCCGCGGTCGGAAACCGAGAGGGGTACCTCTTATGATTCATTTTGCGACGATCTCGCTTCTGCTTTCCTTTCCGGCCACAAGATGGAGGCACGGTACTTTCTATCTCGCAATACTTGTAAAATTCGTTTCACATCCAGCAATCGTTAATTAAATCGCTCTTCGGAACGATCTTTATATTTTTGAGAGCTGGATATTCCTTGTTTCCTTTTATCAATTATCATCATATTATATCACTTATATGACTTCATTGCGTTATATAAACTCTTATACCGCGATCAGTCCTATATTCTCTTGTTTTTTGTCCCCCCCCATTTTTACAGGTAATATGCAAGTTGGATCATTTAAATTTTATTCAAAATGTATTTTCTCCCCCCTGCTTTATTCTATGGGATCTTGGAATTTTTATTTAATTCCAAGATCTTGTTTCGGGTCGTTTATTTTCGGATCGACCCAATCCATTTCCACGCCCACTTTCTGCATTGATCGGCTACGGCCAATCAAATCGCAGTAAGCTGGACAATTCTTTCTTCGGTGAGCGGACTCCGTCCGCCACTGTTTTTTAGCAGATTTGGTCTGCCCATTTAATTCTCTCTTTTAATTTAATTTTTTTTTTTTTCACTTTATGTCACCCCATTAGTTCGGCTCTAAATTTATCAATTCGGATGAGGAGGTACGTCCCTTACAGGGACAGGAACTCCGTAAATTACATGCCACTTGCGGAAGAACACATGAGTACAAGATTGTTTTGATTTTTGAGTTAAATGTTCTCATTTGTATTTCTTAAGTAACTGCCTTTGAACGAAAAATTTAATGGGATAAATATTTACCTTATTTTGGCGGATTAGTGTTATAAATGTCATATAATTTACTTGATTCATAATAAGTCATTTTGTTTAAATTATTCAGGCAAATAATCGTGTTACTTTGGAATAATTTTAAGGTGACCTGATTTTTAAAATGAAAAGGAGAACGAAAAATTTAAGAAAAAGTTATAATGTAAATATATGAAACATTTTATTAATTAAAAAAATGCATTTTTTCGTTTCTCAATATATTTTATAATTTATCGGAAATTTCGGAGCAAAAATTACATTTTAACTATAAGTACTGCAGCTAAAAATATCAACATTCAATCTTGATTTCAGACTTGTCCATAAATTACGAACTGAAAAGATTCAACTGGTGCATTAGTTCCAGGGCAGCACAATGTAAATTAAAAAAAAGAATTACTAAATTTTCTTATAGGATGTGTTTATTTTTGAAATGGTTCAGTATTTCAACCCATCTTATCAATTTCAGCATGTTGATTTTCCAATTGTTTCAATTTTATTATAATTTAAATATACATTCAGTCTGCAAACTGACCATTGTCAATTATTTTAATATCAGGCATTTCTTTTGATAAAAAAATCAAATGAATCAATTTTCTATATTTGCCCAATTTACTTGCGATGAAGTCAAAAAACACCATTGATAACTGTTATTTCCTGTGATATTTGTTTCAGACTATATTCCTCGACATATTGGAAACATGCTTGGTTCATCTCTGAATACAGAGATTAACAGATCTGTTTTAAAATATTGAAAAACGGAAGACACTTTTCGAGGAAGGACAGGATCTATAAAAGGAGAATGGTTGATCATCTTAATAATTTTAGCTTTACTTTCATATTGAACTCGAAAATGCCTTGCATGGTTTGAAAAAGGCAAGTTTATAAAATAAATTTTCGTTTTCAATTAGTAATCTTTTGAGACTCTTTTATAAGCTTCCCCTGTATGTAACGGAATCTTTGAACTATATTTTTACCCACTCTAAAAGGTCTGATTAATTCGAAATTTTGCACACTTTTCAAGGACTGATGGCAATACAATAATTTCGTTCAATTGTCCTGATAAGGATCATGACGATTAACAATTTCCCATTTCCAGATTTGGTGACTAAAAGATTAAGTAACAACTCTAAAGCGAAAACCCTCATGTCAGTAATTTCTTATTATAATATAAACAATTGCCCACTTTCTTTGAAAATGGAAATAAATAAATGATAGTTTCAAAAATTAAAAAAGCATGCTTTTATTGTAGATCGAACTAAAAAATGAAAAATAAATTGTAGTTTTAAAAAACCAAAAAACACGCTTTTATAGTTAATCAAACTAAAAAGTAAAAAATAATTCATAATGTAAGAATAAAATGATTAACGAGAAAATATATATTAATGTCATTGTGGTAAAAGCGTGGGGTGCTTTTGTTCTACATTTTTACACTAACTCGGCATTTCAGAAAAGAACTAGTAAGAAATTATAACAATTGATATTGAGCACCCCACATTTTTATCACAATGACATTGTCTCGCTAATCATTTTATTCTTGTATTAAGAATTATTTTTTTCCTTTTTAGTTCGATTAACTATAAAAGGGCGCTTTATATATTTTTTAAACTATAATTTTTAGGAGATTAATTTCTTGTAAGTTTTAAAGAACATTTTTAGCTTATTAGTAAATTTCTGGAAAATGTGTTAAAATATCTCATAAAAAATTATTTAAAGGAGCTTCAACAATTTCAATATACTTACTTTATGATTCATTTCACTCTCATTTTCGAATATTCAAAAAATCAAAATTTACTGAACAGAAATTACAGAATGAGCAAAATTAGTTAGTAAAATTGAATGTAATCTATATTTCAATAATGCTTTTTATTTTTTGATATTACATATAAATATTAAATGTTCTTTTGATTACTAATACTTAACGAATATTTTGTTTTATTAATAATTGATCGACATTGTTTAAATTGAATTTATCAGTACTTACATATTATCACAACCTTTTGGCGGCATTATATGAAATGAAGCATATGATTGGCAATTCAGCGCATGTGACACATGCGAAATTGGTATTACCAACTATTATTGCCATGTATGTAAGTACTAATTTATCTTATAACCCTGCATCATTCACGCGAAAAAAATGGCCTAAAGTTCTTGCGCATGGTATCTCACACCCCCAAGGATGTTTACGTTCTGATTATACCATAAAAATTTGTATAAAAAAGAAATAAAAGCAGGAAATACATTATGTTTATTACATTTTTCACTCTTAAATTTAGTTTTTCTATTCTGTTTATAAGGGCATTCAATACATTGTTTATACACTCCTTTAATCTAGTCGTGAGTGAGTGTGATATTTTCACGGGATCTTCTCTATATAAAGCATTTATTTTCAACACAGTGTCTCCCTCTTCTAAATTAGAATCGATTTTAGTAGAGGAATCATACTTGCTGTTATACATTTCATTCTTCCTCATAACCGTGAAGAGAATTTCTTCATCTGAAAATCTTCCCTTTTCTAAGTCCCGTGATCATGCCTGTGTGATCTAGAACTTATGGAATTTGGAATGATTATAAACCCTAAATTTTTTTTGGGATATTTTATTACAGCAAGGATTTTACATGAATTTTGAAATGGAGTTAGGCTTAACAGAGAAAATCAACTGGTCCTAAAGGAAGGTAGAGAAAATTTAGGTACTTCCGTATTATCGCAACAATGCCAACGTTCGGAATACTTCATCAAGTTGGCGACCCTGATCTTCCATGTGTTGTACATGCTTAATTGACACAACCACGTATTTAATTTCATATAATCTGGACAATAAAATTGCAATAATATGTTAGTACCAAAAATTAATACAGCTTTGGTACAAGAACTTCTGTATGAAGGCATGTTATATACGAGTAAAAAACATAAGAAATCTGAGTAAGGAAGACCTGTGTACCTAGGGCCACCCCATTTTATTTGAATAATACTTAGTTCTAAGTTTTATTACTCAGTTGGGTGAGTGGGAACACCAATTCCTACTTTGGCATTCATTTTGAAATTTTTCAAAAGAAAGCTGTGGTTAGTTATAAATGTAAAACATTTTTACATAGTCCGAAGTAAAGTTCTGTAGGTCATCTCTTTTTATTGTTGTAGAAAGTAAGTCAAAAATTTTCTTTGATTTTTTTTTCTTGTACATAATTTTGTTTGTAATATTAAATACTAAATAAGATTTTAAATAAATCCTCTCTCCTTGTGAATTTTCTGCAGAAGACATTTTGTATAAAATTACCTAGTCTTGTACCTGGGGCCACATAGTTGCATTGTACCTAGATATAATTGCAATTAATATTCTTTATCTTATTATTTTATTGAAAAAGTTTTCATGATAAAAAGAGGAAAATGGTCTTAAATATCTGAACCATTTTCATTTAGTCAAGTTTTTTATTATTATTGGATGTTATTAAAATGAGAGGAGTGTACATTTTGTTCTTAAACTTTCAACATGCTTGATTTATAAAAAATATGTTAGCTACCATTACTGTTATTTTTCAGGATTATTTTGTTTATACAAACATAAGAATTCATTTGATTAACAAAAAAAACCCAATTTTTTATTGTTATAAAAATAATATAATTCTAAATCAGATTTTTACGATATTTCAATTAAATTTTTAATTTATCTATTTTTCTCTTAATGAGCAATTATAAATTCCTAACATTTTTAGATACCTAGGAATCCTGACTGAATAAAATGGTCAAAACCTAATGCAGATAATATAAGAATTATCAGATATTGAAGATTCTCACATTCCACTGATGATGCAAATTCTACAGTAACTGATGTAAGGGATACTATTGAAAAGGGGGATTTTTATTTAACAAAAATACAAGGCAAAAAAACTAAACATTTTTATATGGCAGAAGTAATAGATGTTAAAAAAGAACAAAAGACTGTTCAATTTCTGAAGAATATTGCACATTCAAATAAGTTTCTTTATTATAAAGAAGAAACTTATAAAATTGGCAACAGAAATGTTGTGTTCAAATTGTCTAAACCATAATCCAGTGTTTCTCAAAGTGTGGGGCGCGCCCCCCTGGGGGCGCGATGACCCTACAAGGGGGGCGCGAGCGTATCGAAAATTTAAAGATTTTTTTAAAAAAAAATAACCGGAAAGAGAAGTAAAACAAAATGCTTTCTTCCATAATAAAAAAAATACACACAACAACACTGACATAATTTATGTTTATTATCTGGCTTTTTCCGTCATCAAATAGCTATCTTTGATCCCAAAACCAAATTAAAGAAAAAAAAAAAACATTTTGTTTTATTTGCTGTATTTCCTCAATGAGAGATTTTTTTTATTACGTTTTAACATAAAATATTACTCGTTAGAAGAAAAAACGAAACCCAGACCCTGAGAAAAATTCTAAGAAGATAAACAATTCACCACTGTAATTATTATTGAAATACTGTACATTAGTTGTAGAAAAAGAAAAGGAAGTCATGATTCACTTTTCAGCCAAGCTGCATAGTACGTTTGCTAATCATTTGAGTGACCTTCAATCTTATGGCATAGTTATTATCAAGATTAGTTCCCTCCCATCTTTTATGCGTTTGCTTTTCGCTTAGGGAAATTGTAAATAGTTGAGTTTTGCGATATTTGGAAAAGAATTGATTGGTTTAACATTTCTGTAGGATAATTGAAAAGTGTCTGATTTGCGTCCTTTATTATGGTCTTGTACTTTTGAATCATTTTAGTTCAGTTTTATTGGATTTTTCTCAAATCATCACATCAAAGAATTGAATAGTCCTAGAAAGAAGGTAAGTATACTTTCTATAAATTAAAATATTCACTAGAATTCCGATTTGTATCGTGTACAGTAAAAATAATTCTAAACAAATGACTGGGGTGACTGAGTCCCCCGCACTACCATTAATGTTAGTATCGAGTACGCGCCTGCTCCCGGGTTAAAACATTTTGAAGTCTTCTCGCTTTAAATGTTAAAAAGTAACACAATCATTCTTCATCGGAATTTTATATTCTTTTTCATAATTTAACATTAATTCTAAATGCTAATTGTGTGAGTTTAAAATTACAGTTCTTTAAACAGTTATTTACAATTATAGCATTTATCTAAAAAAAAAAAAAAATCATTTTACATTTTTGTATACAATGTCGTGCACACAGTTTTACTCTCCTTACAGTTCAGCTATTATATCAAGAATGTTTTATTTTTTTTAAATAATGAACTCGTGCAAAGAGTCGGTGTTTCAGCCAGTATACGTTTGATGTATCAGTACTGAAGAAGGTATTTTATAAATAATTTCTTATTACTGAATTCGGCCGCGGTAGCCGAGTGGTATAGGTATCGGATCGTGGCTTGCCTTGTCACGAGTTCGAGCCCCGTACCACTAAAGACCCGCCGTGTAGGGCAGCGATGCACGTTAAATCTGTTGAGAGTTGAAACGTTTTCCCGTTGGTGTGGTGTGGTAGTTAGGAGAGAGGGGTGCCAGCTCAGGTGTCATCCACGTCACTTGACCATGGTTCAAAATTACGTGGTCCGTCGTCAAAAGCCCTCGTGCAGCTGAACAATGCGACGTTAATATTCAAACAATCAATCTTATTACTAAATTAAGAACAAGTTTAATAATTATTAGGGACTTCCACGGGCTTGTCTTGTAGATGAAAGTTTTTTCAATGGAAGGTTTAATATCAGAAATTGACACTTAAAGAGTTATTTTTCTATATTTACCTGAGATCTATATTTTGTCTTCAAGGCATCTACTGCAGAAAATCCGGATTGAAAAAGGTAGGATGTTGAAAATGGTAATAGTATACGAAGTGCTTTTGTTTTCAGTACAGATAATTCCTCATCCACCTCTACCCCAAATTCAAAAAGCGATTTATTACAAAATTGCCTTTTAATTTTTCACTGGATGTGAAATCTATGAAGATTTCTTCTTCGGAAGTTGAGAGCCCTTCTGGAGTATCTTGAAATAGATCCCTAATCCACTCGTAACTTGCTACCAAGCTGTCCTCATCCAGAAAATACTTTTTAAAATTCTTTGCCAACATAGCTAAATGATTTTACATGTTTTAAAAACTACTTTCACATGTTGTTCTACAGATTTGTAAGTTTTAACACATATCGAGCTGGGGCTTTTTTCCATCATTTACTTCAGTAGTGGTAAATACAAAATTTAAGTATTTTGAGAAGATCGCCTTGATTTAATTTTCGGAACCATGCTCGTTCGTCTGTGTACTTGTTGATTCTTTATTATGGTCGAATGTTTGCTTACGACTTAAAAATGTATGTATGATATTGTTTTAATCTACTGCCGTAAATACTTAATTACCGTGAATTACAATTAACGTGGAAATTAAAAAAATGTACATTCAAGCTAGATTCGGTAGCTATAGGAGTATCGAGTCGACCAAAACTGACTGGAATTGTACGAGGAAAAGCATTTTTACATCTTTTGCGCAGACGTCCCATAGGTTGCCCAGACTCACGCAAACGTACCCTATAATGCCAGATGTGATGGATATGATAGAGAGCGACATTGACTAGACTATTTTTCTGATGACATTTGTACTTTGAGAAATGAATGCTGGAGGAAATAAATCTTTAATTAAATACATCATTTTGCGATCTGTTCCAATTTAAAAATTAGAGAAAGAAAAATAACATAATTCTAAATAATATATATTTTAAGTAATTTTCTTAAAATATATATTACTTAAAAGTTACATATACACAAAATTTAATATACTTATCGTATTAATTTGTACGGTTTATAATTAAGATCGTATTGTAACTTTAGCGTCTCTCTCTCAAAGTGCATTTTTATTGCAGTAAATACATTATTGTTGTACAGGGGGGCGAGACAAAAATTATGATTGAAAATTGGGTCGCCAGTATTGAAAGTTTGAGAAGCACTGCTTTTAATGTATGAGTGGTGCACAGAGTATTTTATGCCTAATTAATTAATACTAAATTAAGAACAAGTTTATTATTATTAGCTACTTCCATGGGCTTGTCTTACAGAGCAAAGTTTTTGAAAGGAGTTTTAAGATAAGAAATTGACCCTCTGAGTTCATTTTCTATATTTAGCTGATATCTATTTTTTTGTCTTCTAAGCAACCACCACATTTTGTAATATGTTCCAATTTAAAAATCAGAGAAAGGAAAAATAACTTAGTAATTATCCTATTACTTAACTTTTTTTTGCTTAAAAGTAACATATACAAAATTTAATACTTATGTCATGAATTTGTACGGTTTATAATAAATATTGTTGCTTTATCGTAAAAGTGCATTATTATTGCATTCAGTAAATTATTATGTATAAGGGGGGGCGCGATAAAAATTGTGATTGAAAAGGGGGGCGCCAGTATTGAAAGTTTGAGAAGCACTGCCATAATCTGTTGATGCTTCAGAACGACAATGTATGCAGCTCACTTTTGGAACCAGTTTTTAAAATTAAATGTTGGATCAAAACACGTGCAATTCATTAATAATTTGGCACATTGCAATTTAAATGGTTACATGATAAATCAATGTATTAGCTGATATTGTTTCTTTTATTAAATTCATGTGTGTATGTTTGTTTTCTATTGATTACAGAGTGAAACCTAACTTTCAGGGAAAGGCCCTACGTACAATGATATTGTACCTAGGTCCATTTGTGAATTTTTTTAAAACCTTTTATTTCACAGAATTTAATATTTTAAGTACTTATATTTACAACTGGATGGTAGTTAGTATAATGATGAGTGCATATCAGTTTCACATTTTTAAACAGGCCAGGGGCTCTGTTTTTGTGCATTGAAAAAATATGGCCCTAGGTACACAGGTTTCCCCTACTTATATATTATTGCAACCTAATGGCAACGTTATATGAAACGAAGCATCTGGTTTCCAATTCAGCATGTACAACACAGGAAATTGGAGGGTACTTATGAAATATCGCATCAATTGCCAATTTTATTAATAACTCACCAAGTTGGCAACCCCGATGACACACTGAAAATTGGCAACTAGGTGCTTCATTTCATATAATGTCGCCAATAAGACGTAAGTACCAATTGTAGTTGTCAATTCAGCGAATTTTTAATAGAGTTGGCGATTGTTTTGATAATACGTAAGTACTGAAATCTGTTCAGTCTGACGTACATGAAACACCATAGTTTTAAAAAAATGCTTTTATAGTTAATCGTACTAAAAAGTAAAAAATAAATCTTAATATAAGAATGGGTTCAGTCCTAGGAGAGCCCACACCCTTGGAGCAAATTATTTTGGTTGGCGATAATTGCACCATCTTGGTAACTCTACTTTGATACATTATGTATGGTAAACCTAACTATTTCTGGAATTTTTGTATTTTGTCAGCGGGCATATCGAATTGCGTCATTTTGTTGTTGGGCACCGGGCTGGAAGTATGGCACGTGTGTGAGTGGATATACCTTTGAATTTTGTACTTTGTTGAATCCGAAATGTAAGAAAAAATTGATTGAATGGTGTATGAAGGAAGGATTGATTGCTTTGAATTATGAATGTTCTAAATGTAATGAGCGAATGGGATTATACGAACGAAAGAGTGCTGTTTTGGATGGATTTGAACGGAGATTTTGAATGGGTATGTTGGACCATTACCTCGCAGAATATTTATGGCCGCGCTCCCACGATTATTCTCTTAACGATGAGGCCTTCAATGCTTTTTGTTAAAATCCGCTGTCATGCTGTACCCTCCACTCGGAAAAGATCAGCAGCAGAAAGTAAGTGCTGTTTTTTTTTCATCTTAAATACATTTGAGTAATTTTTGTATTGTTTAAATATAAAGGGTGTTTTTTTTAGAGGTATAGAACTTTAACTTGCAATAAAACAACGATGTATTATTCGATTGACATGAATTTTTTTATTCGAAAGATAATCATGTGGCATTACATTTTAAATATGATTTCTGGCATAGGACTGCCACGGCTGGCTCGGATGTAGTCCATTCTGGACATCTAACTTTCGATGACTTTTTCCAACATTTGTGGCCGTATATAGGCAATAACACGGCGAATGTTGTCTTCCAAATGGTCAAGCGTTTGTGGCGTATCCGCATAGACCAATGACTTTAGATAGCCCCACAAAAAATAGTCTAGCGGTGTTAAATCACAAGATCTTGGAGGCCAATTCACAGGTCCAAAACGTGAAATTAGGAGGGCACCAAACGTGTCTTTCAATAAATCGATTGTGGCACGAACTGTGTGGCATGTTGCGCCATCTTGTTGGAACCACAGCTCCTGGACATCATGATTGTTCAATTCAGGAATGAAAAAGTTAGTAATCATGGCTCCATACCGATCACCATTGACTGTAACGTTGTGGCCTTCATCGTTTTTGAAGAAGTGTGGACCAATGATTCCACCAGCCTATAAAGCGCACCAAAATATTGAACCTTATTTTGTTTTCAATAGCTTTTTAAGATTTAAATTCGTTGTAACATTCTGATAGGATTTCGTCGCCCAATGTTTACGGTTTTGCTTACATCATATAAACGTACTTTTCAGGTAATTATATGCTAAATTGATTTGCCTGTTTATTAAGCGAAGATTGTAATAATTTTTTTTAATTATGCTTTCAGATTGATAAAGTCAGCTCAAATACACCCAACTGTTTTTTTATAGACACGGTAGATTTGTTCCTTACAAATCGTGCACAAAAAATGTAGTAATAAAATCCACATGTTACACCTTTATAAAACAAAAACAGTTCATTTTTCTTACAGAAAAAAATTAAAATTTAAAATAAGTGTTTTGCATATAATTAAAACCTTCACTGTCAGTTTTATTTGATAGTTATAATTTCAGACCACACAACTGATTTTTGTTCTCCGAAACTTCCACTTTGATGCATTCTGGGAGAATCTTTCTCCAACGAGCATTCAAAATCGATTAGCACAACTGTTTAACCAGTTAATTTGGTGCCCCGTTTGAGAAAATACAAATATGTGTGTCACGGAAATCGAGCGATGACGAGTATACTCGTCAATAACAGAGAAAGTGCCGTTGTTAAAGTGTTGGATAAAAAAATATGGGTTTATTTTATAAGACTGCTAATTTTATTTTACTAATACTTTTTGTACAAAGGTCTATGTACGGGGCTATAAATAATTTCGCTTGATAGCGGTTTCACAAGGCCAAAGGTCCTTCCTACAATAAGTCTTATGGATATATATGAAATTTAGTGTCCATCGAAATTCCCGGACTGAAAGCCCTAAACACACACTAATTTACTTCCTTCTTTATTGACAAAATATTTCATACCTGTCTTGACACTAAGGAGGTTCTGCAGTAGGGTTGATCAGTCCTCTAACATGAAAGCATCCATGCCTTTTCCACCCCAATAAAATAACTGTTCTTTAGGTAGCACGGCACCGGGTCATTACTTTAATGTCAGCACATGGGTCTAACATCAAACAATTGATATTTGCACTACTTGATTGCTAGGTGACTTTATGCCAGCGACACGCATTTCTCCCGTGGCTGACCATATCTCAAGGAACCCTATTTTAAATCCACTTTCCGACTTTTGCTCTATTAGGCTAACATCTAAAAACATGATCATCGCACATAAATAAATTCGTTTTGCGAACTTGTGCGCTATGTCAGCCAGTGCATAAGAGGACGCGTTTTATTTGTTTTACTTTGATTTGGCCTCGAATTATTCTAAGCATCTTGAAATTCGAGTATATGTTTTGTTTTTCTGAAAAATTACAATTTAAATAGCCAATCGTCACTACTCTTTATGCATGGCCAGTATACTCGTCAATACAGAAAATCCTGCTTCTCCATGACGAGTATACTCGTCAATCACAGTTAACTGGGTAATAGCGAAAGAAGCATGAGTAATGTAATCCATAATCATTAACTTTCTCCATGCTTCCACAACAGTCAAATTTCTTTCTTCCATTGGTTTACATTGAAACATTTGCATTATGTGCTGCATTTTCAATGTTGCTATAATACCCTTATAATACTGGAAATTTCACCATTGAATTAAAAAAATGTAACTTTAACATCAACTTTTAGAAATTTATTAAAATTATTTATTGCAAATCCTTCAAACTGAATACTTTAATACAAAATGAAATTATACTGAAGAACGAAATGCTATTGAGTACAACAAAATAAAGGAAGAAGTGATTATAAAAACCAGGTATTCTCCGAAACTCTAGAATCGAAATCTATCGCTGCGGACCGGTCAACGTTTGATAATTTTACCGCGGCCCGCTGAGGGTGGGACACGTTGATTGCTTATATTTTAGATTGTTTTGATTTAACAATTTTAATTCAGTTACATTTAAATATGCCTTCAGAATAAAATATAGTTGCACCAAAAATGAATAAAAGTAATTTAATGTGGAATATAAAGTGATTTCTGTGGAAAGTTGCGCAAATCCAAGAGAAATGCACCACTTTAAATAAAATGGCAATAGTTTATGTTCTTCAGGCGGCCCGGCATCATTTGATCCACGCACCGGGGGTTGCGGAACACTGCTCTAGAACATAAATAAAAAAAAAGCCATAGAGTAGATCAAGTCACTCAAATATATGTTGGCATAAATAGATCATCTTCTGATTAAAATTGAACGAAAAAAAAGTGGAATTCGTTCTAGAACAAAAGTTTGTTTAAAAAAGTATATTTGTGAACCGTGGTCATTTCAAAATTGTGTAATAAAGGATTTGAGTGTATATATTGTATTTCCAAGCTTGGGTTATCTGCCTTAGATAACTTTTATATATAAAGCACTAATTTGACTTCAGTATGCTACTAATTTTCCAGGAAATAGTTAATATTTCTTAAAGTTTACGCGATAACATTAGATGCTGCCAAAGATCTACTTGGCGCGATTTCAAAATCATGCCAAAAACGAGTAGCGTACTGATATAAAATTTTCTGCCAATTTATCTTTCTTCAGTAATTCTAAATTAAATCGTTAAATAATTCTTATTATTTGGAGGCTACATTTTTTTTCAGTCCACCATTTACCTCAAATCAGAAGACATCACCAAATGCCATTCAATAATGGGAAATCGTTCTTTACCTCTTTGAATAAAATAATAATATTTTTCTGCACTTGGATATGGATTTTTCAGCAAAATAGTTGTTAAAATTTCAAAGAGTTGGGGCGGTAACATATTAGACTGATTAAAAAGGATCTTTTTGGTGGGATTTCAAAATTTTATTTGATGTTACTCTGAAATACAAATGGCTAAATTAAGATTTTCTGATGCATATTTGTGCTTGCTTGGAACTGTTTATGGCTTTTTCATCAAAATATTGAACCCCTTATTTTGTTTTTGATAGCTTTTTAAGATTTAAGTTTGTTATAACTAGCTGTATGCAGCCACGCGTTGCTGGGGCTCAGTCTGGTTGAAAAGAGAAAAAAAGCACATATTTCTAATATCTTTATTTATTAAAAAACGAGCTGTAAATTGCCACGCGTTCCTGTGGTTCAGTCTGGCTTAAAACAAAAGGAATGAGAAAGCATACATTTCTCATATATTTAACCGTTTGCACTTACAGGGATGAATTTTTATAAAAAAAATTATATATAGCTATATGCATAAGCAAAACTTTTCCAACAGATTTCATTTGTTATTTGTAAACGGAATACTCTTGAAGTTATAACGTTTTGTTTTTGTCCTTATGTTATGAACTTTAAATTATTTATATTGTCTCAATAATGGAGGTCTCAATGTGCATTAAATTGTCTTTTTTTCAACGAAGAAGCTCTTGCGTTTTAGAAACATTGGACCTTTTCGTCCCGGTAGTAATTCCGCAGTGTGAATTCAATTCATCCTTGCCATCACCGAATACTCTAGAACACACAACAAACAAATGTCCATGTGAGGAGCAATCCACGTCTAGACCTAAGCTGCTCAATTTTAAAGGTGGATCCTGAACTTTGTTCATAATGATCGCAAATGCCAGTCAAATTTAGAATTGCAAACACCTTCAATCTTTATCAATGCTTTGTTGTAGATTTCTGCTGTGAAATCCATGTTCACATTAAAATTTTCCTTGCGTATTCAACAAAAAATATCCTCAACTATATGATTTATATTTCTACCCTAACATTGTTGGAGATGAAGGAAAGCAAGCAGAGAAATTCAAATTGCAAACATTGCACAAATTTGATTTAGTTGTAAGTGTAACTCGTGTCATTAATTATATGGTTTAATTATCGGTGACAATTTGAACATAGGCAGTCACCTTAATTATTTTGTGCTACAATGCATTGGCATTGAGCTGCGTCTTTCATTGCAGTGCAGATTTTACGCGAGTATATTTTATATATTTTTATTTAGTTTAACTGCTTTTCTTATTTCTTAGTGAAATGGACGGAAATTGAGCTATGTCAATTAATGTTCATTTGACCTCAAATTATATAGCGAAATTGACCTTTTTTGAGTGATTTGTTTGAATGGAATGAAATATTTTGTTTCTCATTGCACTGGAATTGGACTGTGTTGGTTGATTTATGTTTGAAATTAAATATTTTGCATTTTTTTATTTTTATTTTCCCCGTTCTTTTTATCCCTGTTTTTAATTTTTTGCAATTCCATACGTTTTTGTTTTAACCTTTCCTTTTTCTAACTGCAGTCAATTGGTTTCAGTACATAAAAATAATGCGTTGTAGAAAATCCAAGTCATCATACTCGCCTACAAAAGCAATGTTAGGAGTAATTGCACATCAAACTACGGAAGAACAGGCATAAGCGAACGAGCAAACCAGAGGGGGAAAAATGGCCCAAATACTCGCTGAGGAAGCGGCAGAGCAACGTGCAGCCAGACTTGACGATACACGTTTCTGAGCACAGCATTAGCATTTTGAAAAATTAAATCTGCTCTGTTCTCAACAAAAGGAACACAGTAGGCTGCATACCACTGAAAAAATGTCAACGAGAAACGGCATCAAACATGACTTAGTGCAAAGCATTAACATAATTACAATCCCATTGCATTCGATACAACCCAGATGAGGATTATAGCTTCAGCCAACATATTCTCATCGGCACAATGACTGAACTGTGTTCTAATTACAAGGCTCTGAAATTTAATGGAGAAACAAAAGGGATATGTTGTACCACTAGAAAATTTAAAGTGCCTCAACTTGAGGAATGGCAGGAGACATTAAAAACTCTGCTTGCTAGATATACTGGGGAATCAAAGCATTTCCTACCTATCATCAGGAAATACAATTCACGTTTCCAATAAACATCGTTTGGAATAGAAATTTTAACCGTTCATGCCAACTTTCAAAATGAAAGTATCAATTTATCATAAAGCTAACTCCGTGCTTCTATTCACAGATAATCAACATAAATACCTACAAATGTACTTTATGGGTAATGGCAAGGATGAATTGAATGGATTCTGTGGAATTTCTAATGGCTTAGAAAGGTTCATTGTTTCTAAACCGTAAAAGCTTCTTCACGGAAAAAAACAATTTCATGCGTTTAAGCCTCCATTATTGAGACAACATAAATAATTTTAGGTTCATAATATAAGGACAAAAACAAACTGCAACAAATCATGTATTCCCTTAATATAACAACTAAAATCTGTTTAGAAAAACTTTGTTTATGCATATTTATACACATTTTTCTTCGAAAAAGAATCCTATTTTTAGTGCAAATGCAAAGATTCCTTCTTAAATGCAAATGGTTAAAAATATTAGAAATATGTTCTTTATGATTCCTTTTTTAACCGTACTGAGCCACAGCAACACGTGGCAGGGTACAGCTAGTATTTGAAATAAAAATTAGAGAGTGCCAAAAGAAAAAAATTCAAATTATCAAACGGCATGGAAGCTTTGTTTATATGACAGTAGAATATAAACCAGGAGCTTGATCATGGATGAAAGGGAACCGAAACTACATTATAACATGGTAAAAAATGCATAAAACCGAATTTTTTTATGTGTGTTTGATGAAGATTAATATAGTATTAAAAGCCAAAAACCTTATAGTCTTTAAGCTTCTGTGGGTTGAAAACGTTAGAAGACCACTGAACTATATATTTCACCTTTTAAGCTATCAATGTAGGGAGTACTAAGACAGCTGATTTTCCAAGATTAGTCCTCTACATATGTAATTAAATTCACTATTTCATTGGAAATATTATAAATTTTAAAGATGATTTCTAGCATCAAGTATCCCATAACTTTTGATTGCAAGACATTTAAAGACCATTGCCTTGGTTCCATCTATTGAAATTCTTAAATTTAAAACTGTTTATTTTATTGAAAGTGTATGTATTTGCCTCATTAGTGCCGATTGCTTACAAGATAGTCTGGTAGAAAAAACACTGAGATAATCAGCAAAGGATTGTATAATTGAAATTTGAATTTAAACAAAAAAATAAAACTAAAGTAAAGGTTTCAAGGAATGTGACTAATGACTGACCCTTTTGGACAGCACTGAAGATTGCATATAGTCTAATTACTTTAAATAATCCTGATTTATAACAGTAGAATATAACATATTAAGAAAAGATGAAGACATGTTGAATACTTCTAATTAATTGAAAAAGAATACACCACACAATTTGTGTTACTCAAACACTTTTGTAGGGTCTATAAAAGAGACAGCGGTAGCAAATCCTTTTTTTAAAAAAAATATCAGATATTGATAAGGTTATTAAAGACAATCAACAACTAACATTTTCTTAAATTCCAAATGGATTTTGATGAATATTATTATTTGAAGAAACCTAAAATTTTAATCTTCAAAAATATTCTTTTTATAAAAGTAAGTAATCAGAGGTCACTATGAGAGAATGGATAAAGAATGTTTATTACCTTATTTAAGGAATTTTACTTTCGCAGCTTCAAGGGTATTAGGAAAAAACTAAATACAATCAGGGCCCATACGTGACCTTTGGGGACCCTGAGCTAACAATATCTGGGGGCTCCATAAATAATTAAAATGTTTGCCATTTTCTTAAAAAAAATTTGTGCGAGAAAATTTAAAATATATGAAACTTAAGGTTTTTTTTTATATATACAATCGAAATACGTTGTAAATAATTACATAATTTACAAAAAAACTTTTCTACACTTTTGTTCGGCAAATTCAAGTCTTTGTTGAGATCAGTGATAAATAATTAAGCCTAGTATTTGTCATTGCTGTCCTATATTTGTTTTCTATATAGGACATTTTACAGAACGCACGCTCCGCTTCACAACTAGTAATAGGGAGTGTTAGAAAAATCTTTAAAATGGTATACAAATTTGGAAAATCGTCAACGAGTTTGTTTTCAAAAATTAAAATGAACATATCCCTTTAAGTATAAGACTGTAGCTCAGTTTTTTTTATTGTTAGATAAACTTTGAATTAACACCTTCTGGTCTCCGTCATCTGAATAGTAATCAATAGCGCGTACACTCTCCAGGCCAACATTCTTCTTACTTTGATCTTGCAAATCCATCAAAATTTAAAATTTCTTACTATATTCTGCAACTATATACTTGATTTCTTCTATTTAAATCATGGATTAGCTTATCTAACGCAACAATAAGCGTGTCTCTTTTAAATTTTTCTGTCCCATACACAACTTTTTCTGTGGATTTATCTGCAAATTTTGAAATAAGTCGTATACACAGTCATATACACTGCTCATAAACGTCTTTAATGACATTATAGTTTCTAATACTATTGTTCGTGAGAATAATGGAGGGGTTTGGTCTATAGACGACAACGATGAGAAGAGAACATCAAGATATATTTCAAATCAAAACAGCACAGCAAAACACATTAAATTCTTTTCATTCATAACACTTTTCATCCATTACACTTTTCAAAACAAAAACGTTTTTCTAACTGTTGCCACTCCCTCACAGAGAAACTTACCTCTCACGGATTTTGGATAGGGGGCGCAACATACTCCCCACCTTGAGTTTGGGGATGCAAACTCAAAAACAAATAAACAAAGATAATATGTGCATACAATTTTAGATTACAAAAAAAGTACATACAAATATTTCAAAATATTGGAATGAAATTAATTTCTTAAAGTTCTAATACGTAAAAAAAGTTCGTGTTTATAAATTTCTTAACTGGTTTGATGTTACTTCCAAAGGGTACAGTCGTTGGATTGGTCTTAACATGTCTCCCCTTTCAGTTCGCAATTTCACAAGCCTAATTATTCCATCTTTTCCTGGAAAGAGTTCCAGTACTCTTCCTAGAAGCCAATGCAGCCGTTTCTTATCATCTGTACCAATTAACACAATGTCACCTTCATTTATTTTATCTTCTCTTTTGATAACTGAAGAACGAAGGAAACCCAGATACTCTCTTTTAATTCGTTGTTTTAGATTTTCGCGAACTTTTTGAATATATCTCCATCTCAAAACAATATTAGTCTTTTGAATTTGATCCAAATCAGGACGATCATTTAATGGAATGTCCTGAAGAAACATTGAGTGAGTCAAGGTTTTCAGCTCTTGTTCCTCGGATATGTAGGTTAACGGTCTGCTATTCATGACCGATTCGCACTCACAGAGGAGAGTTTGCAATTCCTCGTAAGACAAACAGGAGCGCCCAAGATTTTTTCTTAAGAGATCCTTCAAAATTCCAATCAAGCTTTCCCAGAAGCCTCCCCACTATGGAGAAGAGGATGGATTAAACTTTCAACGTATTTCGTGGACTCTAAATTCACTTTCAATTGTAGTCCAATCTAATTGTCTCAAAGCGTTGTTTAGACCTGTGAAATTAGTACCATTGTCTGAATACATCACAGAAATTCGTCCTCTTTTGGCAATAAACCTACGCATAGCTTGGATGAAGTCAGTGGTACTAAGTGAAGTTATTAGTTCCAGAGATGGACCGCTCTAAATATGGCGCAAGTAAAAAGTACTATCCACGCCTTTTGCTTACATTTAGTCAACAGAGGTCCAGCCAAGTCTACACCTGAAACTTGAAAAACTGCTGCTACTTCTGTTCGATCTTTTGGAAGAGGAGGAAAAGGTACCTCAAGATGTTTAATCTTTTGTCTTTTACATGTTAAGCATTCTTTGATAACACTTCGGACAGTTCTTTTTCCTTTCACTATCCAAAATCTTTCACGTAAAATAGTCAGAAGAGTTAATGTCCCAGCATGTTTGTTAACGAGATGTTCTTGCGCTATAAATCTTCTCACTGCCAGATGTTTGATGGTAGAATTATTGGAGAAATAAAATCTTTCGATTCTTCTTCATTTATCAATCTGGACTTCAATCGTAATATTCCTTCATCTTCAAATATTAGAAGACCTTTTAAACTTTTTCGTGTTTCTTCATTAGAGTAACATTCCTTTTGTATTAAACGGAAAATAATCTTTTGTGCATTTAAAAATTCTTCATTTTTAAATTCAGCACATTTTCTTAAGTCTTTGGCCTTTGGTTGGAAACGCAGTATCCAAGCCATAACCCTAATCATCTTTGAAAATCTAGAAAATCTTCTAGCTAACTGTGATGAAATTGATTCTACCTCTGTGTTATTAGCAGAGATGACTGACTTTCGTTTTTCTATCTCCACTTCTTTCTCGTTAATATTTACAGCTGATTTCGGCCACTATTCCTTCGAATTATTTAACCAATCTGGCCCTTGCCACCACTTGCGTTTCTGAAGTTGTTTAGGTCCACAACCTCTTGATAAAATGTCTGTTGGATTCTGGTCAGTTGAAATATGGAACCAATCTTCCGAAGTTGTCAATTTTCTAATCTCACTTATTCTGTTGGCAACGAATACTGACCACTGTTCTCGACGAATTATCCACGTAAGAACTGTAGAAGAATCGGTCCAAAAGTAAGTCTTGATATTGAAAATTTTCAGGGCATGCTTCACAGAACTAAAAAGCCTGGCCCCGATGGTAGCGGCCATTAATTCAAGACGTGGTATAGTAATAGTCTTCATGGGAGTTATTTGAGATCTGGCTTGAAGTAATTGAACGGTCACTGAGCCCGTATTGGATTCATTTCTTAAGAAAACGCATGCCGCATAAGCTGTTTTACTGGCATCGACAAAAGTATGGATACTCAAATTGGATTCCTCCATCACGCCTAACCATCTGGGAATTTTTATATTTTTGAAGTATTTCAGCTGCTTTCCCCATTTTAAAAATTTCTTCCTTATTTCATCATTCACCTCATCATCCCATGCTTCTTTAGTTTTCCAAGTGGCTTGCAGCAAAATCTTAGGTTGAATCATAACAGGTGCCAAGAAACCTATGGAATCAAATACTCGACTTACCAGTGAAAGTATTTTCCTTTTAGTTATCTTTTCTTTTTCATCAAATTTCAAAGATTCTGAATCTACTTCTAAAGTATCAGAATTTTTGTCCCAAATCAGTCCTAATACTAGTGATGTCGTACTTTCTGAAGGAATGGCGGAACTTTCCCATCCTCTGAGATCAAACATTCCTTCTTTCATTACATTAGTTGCAGATTCGACGAATATTCTAAGTTCGGCATTATTTTATTCACCAGTTACGCAATTATCGACATAAAAACTATCTTGTAATTTTTTAAGAAATTCTTCAGAGTAACGTTCTTTTACTGATTCTTTTAATAAATGGTAATTAATAACCTCCATTAAGAGAAAAGGACTGCTGGTGACTCCAAAAGCAACTCGAGCATGCCTGTAAGTTCGTATATTACCCTCATTGTCATACCAAAGAAATCTTACGGAGTATCGATCTTTTTCATGTAAAGATATTTGGAGAAAAGCTCTTCTGATGTCTGAAATTACACCGATTGGTTTCAGTCTAAATCTAGCCAAAATAGCAGGAACTGATTCAATTAAATTGTTTCCAGTCTCTAAACAGTCGTTTAACGACGGATGGTTATGGATCTTAGCAGAAGCGTCGAAGACCGGTCTTATCTTCATTGAAGATGTTGCGGATGTTTCCTTGATGACAGGTCGGTGTGGAAGTTAATGGGTACGAACAGGTAACTCCTTTCCAGGAATTTCCTCAATAACTCCTTCTGCTAACCATTCTCTAAAGACTTCATGATATTTTCCTCTAAAACCGATCTTTTCCAACTTTCTGGTGGTAGATTCAAGTATTTTTAAGCACAACTCATAATTGTCTGTTAGAAAGGCCCGATCCACTTTCCAAGGCATATGGACCTCGTATCTGCCATCTTCCTTTTGCCGGACTGTTTCTAGAAAGTGAGACATAACCGCCTTTTCCTTTTCGTCTCTTGAATTTTGCTCAATAGTATCCCGTATACCAAGCATTTCTAGATCCCACAGTGAAGAGACAGGAATATCTTCTTGAGATAACATAGTTACAATATTCATACTTGTATCCTTTTTGTCGGTATATCGGGGTACTTTACCCATTAAAGTCCAACCTAACTTGGTTTCTAATGCTACTAAGCCTGTCTTTAATTCTTCTCGTCGACCAGTAATTAATTTACCGGCTACGTCTGCACCCAAAAGTACCTCAATGGGACCTGTGTTTTCTTGAATATCTGTTAAGAATATGTTTTTAGTTTTCAATTCATGTATCCAAGAACCATTTTTTGCACTAGAAATGTCATTACAGATGACATCATGATCTAAAGCATCCAATTTACAAATATAGTTACCATCAAGACTACTCAAGTAGATTTTATAACACTTGTGTTTATACATCCTTGTTTTAGTTCCGCCAAATAAGGAATGGCGAAATTCCTCTTCCCTCTGCAAATTAAAACCCAACTCTTCAGCTGTAGATCTCAAAATATACGATTTTTGTGATCCGGTATCGATGATAGCCCTAGCTTTACGCTCTCTCTTGATGCCATGTACATTTACAACAAGAGTTTGTAATATAACTTCATTCGTTGCACGAGAATGTAACGAATCAACTGTGTTTTCATTAATATTTTTAGCATTCACATCTTGTTTGAGAGAATCAGACCTATTACATTCAATATTTGGGCACATGAACTTTGCATGTCTTTTAGAACACAACTGACAAGTTATTTGAGATCGACATCTAGAAGCAAGATGACCTTTAGCCAAACAAATTTGGCATAATCCTTTCCTTTTATTATTGCAATCTTTTCTTCTAATGTAATAAAAACGCCCTTTTACAAAAGCGAACCGGATGATTCTTTAAACATAACACACATATTTCGTTTGGTTCATTAATGAATAATTCATTAGCAGACGGGAGTGAGCGTTGGCTCTCTGCCAACTGCTTGCATTCGCGCTGATAGGGAAATATGTCCAATCTACTTAATTTTATTTTTTCTTCTGATTGCATTTCGCTCTTTAGAAACGAAACGATAGAATCAAGTGTTGCAGTCTCATTATTTTTTCTTTGTCTTTCAAATGAACGCAATATATGGGTCGGTAACGCACTTTCGACTAACGGATATAATATTATTCCGCACTGATCCGGGGTTATACCTAAACTACTTAAAGCCCGAAGTTGAGTAGAAAGTTTTTATTATACAAACCACTTAAAGAATCTTGTTTCTTTTTAGTAGCGTTATTTAAAACAAGTTTTAACAACTCTCGTACATAAAAATCAATTAATAATTCATTTCGTCCATATCTTTCAACTAAGCTTTCTATCGCCAAAGGATAGTTTTCATTTGTTATAGGAAAAGATTCAATAAGCTCTCTGGCTTCCGATTTAATTTTTGTCGATTGAACTAAGTAATGAAATTTATCACAATTAGTTAAATTTTTATTTTCGTGTATGTTTTTAAACTGATTCCAAAAGGTTAACCAGTCTTTTAATTCACCTCCAAATTTATACAGTTCAACTTCAGGAAGTCGTGAGGTAATCGTTTTATACGGGTTTTCGCAATCAGCCAAATGAGAATTATTACCGGAATTACTTCCTTCGTTATTTTTTTGTTTACTCTTAATATTCTCTAATACACGTTTAGACTTTAATTCTATTCTCAAAGCCTTTTCTCTATATTCTTCTATAATATTAAATTCAGTTTTGAATTCTGTTTCATCTGTTAAAGCATCCAAATAATTATTATGTGTTAACTCTAACGAGTTCGTTTTTTGCTTAAGCAAATGTAAACACATATCAATTTCTTCCGCGTCAGCGTTTTCATTTATCAGCACACTCTCTAACTTAGTGTATGCTTTCGTAAACGCAGTGCGCTGTGCTGTTTTATTTCGTTTAATAATTTCCATCTTTACTATCTTATTAAATCATTAAATCAGTTCATACATTCAATAATAAATATATGTCTATGTTCACGATATAATTATATCAATAACTTCAAAATGCAAATTCAATTCGCTTACCGTTATCAAAATCCAAACCAAAACCCGTCCACCCCCCGGGGGTGCCAGAAATACAGTTTCTAATACTATTGTTTGTGAGAATAATGGAGGGGTTTGGTCCATAGACGACAACGATGAAAAGAGAACATCAACAAGATATATTTCAAATCAAAACAGCACAGCAAAACACATTAAATTCTTTTCATTCATAACACTTTTCATCCATTACACTTTTCAAAACAAAAACGTTTTTCTAACTGTTGCCACTCCCTCACAGAGAAACTTACCTCTCACGGATTTTGGATAGGGGGCGCAACAGACATAATTAACTTATTCCCTTCACAGATGTCCAAACCAGGAGTCTGCAATTTTTTGTTAATTGAATTAAAAATCTTTCTAAAATTTCTTCCCAAAATATAATTAAAATGACAGTTTCGAGTTTTGTTAATTTATTAAATAAACTAGCTGGTATACCCGTTCTTCGCACGGGTGAACTGAAAAATTAAACAACACAGATTGAAGGATAAAGAAGTTTTCAATGATTTAATTTTACGTGAATTGCAAATTAAACAAAAAAAGCTTTTTGCATATCTAAGCTAAACAGAAAAAAATAAAGTAATACACGCTTAAAATAGTGTAAATAATTTATATCTGAAAGTGTAATACATTAATCTTACTTTCTGTTGTATTTATTTTATGTTAAAATTGTAATATTCGCAAGCAAAGCCGTTTCTTAAATTATAATGGCGATTCAATGAAAAACATAGCAAAATGTAACGATAGAGTCAAGTTGGCAAATGTCTAGCTACTTTCATAGATCGAGCTTTATTACAGCTTTGTAAGACCCGCCGTGTAGGGGTGCGATGCACGTTAATACTTTATCAACCACATTATGATTTATTGCAGTTTTTTACAAACAATATTTTTTTTGGATCACTACATTGAAAATTAAGGGATATACATAAACAAAATACTCCACTTTGGGAAATTTAATCCTTTAGAGCTAATAAATTAATTAAAGATATTCCACTCTAAAATTAATTATATACACCGTTCACTTAAAATAAATAGTCAAATCGTTTTCTAAGCTCATTAACATACAAAAATATAAGACACTTAAATTTTGTCGTAAACTATTTCTTCGGGAGAAAAATAATAATCTTTGCTAACCGCTGAAAACGCAATATCTCCTACAAAACTATTCGCCTTCCCCGCTAAAATACTCATCATTGAACCCGTGCTGCCATATATCTTGGAAGAGTAGATTTCAAAGAATATTCCTGCTAAGTATTGGTAGAATATTCTTTCTAAGTTGGTGAGGTGTGATAGTTAGGAGAAGGGGGTGTCAGCTCAGGTGTCGTCCACGTCAATTGACCATGGTTCAAAATTACGTGGTCCGTTGCTAAAAGCCCTCGTATAGCTGAACAGTGCGACGTTAATATTCACTCACTCCAAAAAATACAATACAGTAGTTTTTATTTTTATACTTAAAAACGCAATATCTGCCTATTCAATTAAAATTATAGCTTTATAATCAACTACTAACCACAAACAAATTATGTAGTGTGAAAGACAACCTTTATTTACTTTAAGTACCATAAGTGATAAAAGTATTTATTTTGATATAAGCTTTAATTTCTTATGGCTCACACATGAAAAAACCAATAGTTGCTATTCAAATACTTAAGAGTGATTTAAAACAACCTATCCCTTCAAAACTTCGTTTTATTCTGAAATTAAAAAAATAGAGATTACATTGATCACAGGAATAAATTAGAAGCCAGCGCCTTGCGTAGACAAAACAAATTTTTTTCTTCATAAATAACAGATAGATAATGCTGACATGGGCTTTTTCGTAGCGCACGCCATAATTGCTTGCAGATGGCAGAATTTTTTCCTACTTACTTGACAAATATCGTTATAGTTTCGACACTTCACACAATATATTTATAAATTATAGCATATGTGTTGTTCTGATGTATAAGCTATATTACTGTAAAATTTCATTAAAATCCATCCAGTTGTTTTTGCGTGAAAGACGTCCAAACATCCTCACAAACTTTCGCATTTATAATATATATCTAGATTTACTGCCACTTTTCGAAAATTAATTTTCTCATTTTCACTGTCACTATAAATGTCTTCAGAATATTCATGATATTACTGAAGGAGATTAGAACTCAAAACCTTCAATTCCATAAGCACGCAACTTAACCACTACACTAAAATAATTACTTCAGTCTAAACAGTGATTCCCAAAGGGGTCTATGACGACTTGCAAGGGGTCCACGGCCACGAAAAATTAATTTGGGGGTCTATGATGTGTAAATGGGGGTCTATAGTAGTAGCTTTCATCAAACCAGATTGTGACTTTAACCTTTAAACAAAATTTGATCTAGTGGAAACCAGATTTTACTAATTTTACTGATTTATTTACTAAATTTAGTGAGGTTAATTTGTACTTACTAGGTGACAGCATAGATTTTATTAAGACAAGTACCATTTCAGCATTTCTTTCCAGAATTAAGCTAAAGAAGTATAATGTTGACCATCGCAAATTTTCTCGATTTGTCACAGACAATCTGTCAGAACAATTTAACCTACGTTCGCTTTTTCTATTGTAATAGACAATAATTTCATATAGTAGCATTAAAAAAAATGTCATAATATAATAGGAACTGATTAGATTAGGCCCTAACGAAGATCTTAAAATAAAGTTTAGAAACGTATGTCATCAACATTTGCTTTAAAAAGATATACCTGTTATTTGTCGCGAATTATGGAATACCGTGAAAAATATTTAAATTTTTTTTCCTAGTGAGAGAGAGTTTCAGTGAGTTAGTCTACCTCAAAAACAAAAACAAAAAAAGAGAAAAAAAGAGAGGAAGAAAAAAAACTGGACACTTTTTTTACTTTGAGGTTTAGGGTTAAACCCGACTAGGTGATATTAAATGTTGAAAACTTGTTATTGAAGCACCAGACTAATTCCTTTCATTAAAAGCATTTGTTTGTTATTCAGTTATTTTATGTATTAATTTAATTTTAATTTAATTCGTTAACATGTGTGCTCCTTAAGTTATAAGCGCTGTGCTTCCCTACAGTTAAAAATTTCTTTTAAAATAAGTAGTAGTACACACACACACACATGCTTTGTCAAAAAGATATTTAAGTTGATAAATTTGCAAAAGTTCAATATTAGCTAAGCAGGGATCTACCCCGAAACCGAAAAGCATGGCAAGGGGTCTATGAGACAAGAAAGTTTGGGAACCTATGGTCTAGAGCAGTGGTCGGTAAACTTATTAGCCAAAGAGCCAAATATGAACATTACAACAATTTTTAAAAAAATTGGGAGCCAAATCTGCTTGTTTAGTAAACTTTTATTACACTAAATAAGTAGTACACTAAATGAAACTAAATTTCATACTTAATAAATATTTATTAATGCGAACAATGTACTTGCATCTCTTTGAAAAATTTGAGTAAGTCAGGTTTGTATGTTGTTGTTTTTCCTTTTAGGCATGATTCCAAGTTCTCATTAATAAGACGACTTCTCAGTTTACTCTCGATAATGTTCATGCTTGAAAAAAAGATTGTTCGCATATATATATGTAGAACTGAAAAGAGAAAGCATAGCAAACGCGAGCTTTTTCAGCTCATCGTAAGAGTAAGGAATACTATTTCAAGCGTTGAAATTTATCATGTCTTCCTTCTCCAGGTCATTCAAAGCAGACCACTTGTGTTATGAACTAAGATCACAATTTTTCTTCTCCAATGTTTCTAGTTCAACAAAAAGACGTTCGAATTTAGAGCGCCATATCTCCTTGTTTTTTAAAACCAGCAATTGTACTTCAAAGCTACCAATGTCAATTTCAAAAGGAGAAAATTTCAACTCGGATATCGTAGCATTAAGAGGATTTTTGACAAATATTAAAATTGCTCTTCTGTTTTAAATTCCTAAAACCTGCTGAGAAATGCTTCCCTCATATTTAAAATTATTGTTTTAAAATGGTGTTTATTAATACAGGAATTATTTTCTTGGCGATGCTTCAGAAAGCTTGGAAAGTGAAACAATGTTTCCCTTTCAAAATCCTGTGCAAAAATGGATAATTTATTTTCAAATGTTATTACTTCTTCTAATATCGAAAAATTAAGTTTCCTTTCCCTTATAGTTTACGATTAAACTGATTTAGATGAGATGTAACGTCTATCATGAAATAAAAGTTTTGGATCCACTGATCGTCTGTTAGTTCTGGATAGTGAACACCCTTCTCAAGAAGAAATGCTTTTATTTCCGGGAAAAGGGACGCGAAACGTCTTAAAACGTTCCTTCTTGATAACCAACGTACCTTGTTATGAAACAGAAGATCAGCGTACTCACTCTCCATTTCAAATAAAAATTCTTTAAATTGGCGATGATTAGAGCTTTAGTTAAAATGGAGTTGATAATGGTAATCACTAATTTCATAACTTTACAAATTTCATCCGGAAATGTTTGCGCACAAAGCGCTTCTTGGTGAAAGATACAATGGTAAACAAGTATCTCGTGATTTATTTTTTCTTTCAAAATAACAACAAACCCTTTTCTTACGCCAATCACACTTTTGGGCCCATCTGTTGAAATCGACACAATTTTATCGAGGGGAATATGTTTATCTATACACTCAATTACAGCATTTGCGATATCTTCTCCACGCGTCTGACCTTTGAGTGGCAATAATCCTAAAAGTTCTTCTTTAGGGCCTGAATGAGACATAAATCTTACAAAAAGTGAAACTTGCGATGCATCATTTATGTCACAAGACTCGTCAACTGCTGTTGACAAAGCCGAAACCAATTTCAGATCTTCGATATGCTGGGTGGTTATATTCGAACACATTTTAATTGTCCTATCTTTAATGATTTTGTCAGAAAATGGTAACTCTTTAATTCTTTTCAGAATATCTGCTTTGTTTTTAAAATCATGGAATAGCTCTTCGGATGCATTTATAAAACAATTTTTGATGTATTCGCCGTCTGTGTACGGTTTCCCTCTCTTAGCAATCTCTTGGCTAAAAACAAAACTTGCCATATTAATATTGCTGGAAGATTGCATCCAGTTATTAAACATAGAAGTTGACGACTCTCGACTCTTCTGAAGTTCCTCAACTGCTTTCGTCCTTGCATCACCGGTAGGATATTTAATGTTAAATGACGCGCGCTTTCTTGTAAAGTGTCTCTCTAAATTTGACTTCTTGTTATGCGCGGAATTTCTCCTTACAAATAAGACATGTCGGAAGTGCATTCAAGTTTTGAATTAACGCAAAATTCTAGGTCCACTCAACTTTAAATTCGCGGTTTTCATCTTTTGTTTTCTTTGCTTTTTTGGTAGCCATGTTAATTGGGGTGCCTATAAAAATATTCCAAATGTGTTTTTTTCTAAAGCCAGCAGTACAAAACTATTATTATTAAATTGATGAAAATAAAAATTAAAAAAAGAATCTTTTTAAAAAATACAATTTCATTAATATATGTAACTGCTTTAAAAAGAAAAAAATAATTGTTTCCATCATCAGAATAACAAAACTTTTAATACGACCAAAAATGGAAGAAAACTTCCAACATTTGGACAAATAGAAGTTATCGAAAAATCGATAACAAATATTGTACCGGAACCACAAACATATATAGCAGGTGTAATAAAATCGTATAAAAATACCAGTAAAATGTGCAGCTAGATTGAAAAATAGAACTGTTTAATAAGGCAAGGCAATGGCAGACACGGTAGATAAGACAAAACTGTTCACACTGCAACTGCTGGTCTGTGATGCCAATTTGTAACCCCACTACTTTATAAAAAGTATGCGCGCGCATGATTTTGTTACCTTTGTATCACACCGGAGTACGCCGAAAATATACGAACAATTTCAGCCGGTAGCTTGTACATGGTTTGTGTTTACGTTTACGAAAACCAATAAAATTAAACTCGATATTCGTTACGTATTTTTACAACAATATAAAATTTTAATTATACCTAGCTATCTTTTAACTTAAACAAAAAATTATACTTGTTCTCGATTTATGAAAGAATTTTAAATTATCAAAATAAGATGTAATTTTTTTCTTGCCAAGTTTTTTTTTAAATGAAAATATTATTGCGCCTTCCGTGGATATTTATTCCAGAGCCGCATTTGCCGACCACTAATCTAGAGACTGTTGTTGGCTTATATAGATACCATCGCCACATTACCATGATTATCTTTTAAGGCTTCAACAACATCGTAGTGACAAGACCATCTGGTCTGACAAACTATTTAAAGGTAAATTTCAGTTTAATTTCACGATTTAGAAGTTCCCACCTATCGGTCGAAGCAGAAAAGAAAACATACGTGTTGCACTAAACCAAAGTTCACGATTTCAGTTGCAACCGTAACTTATTCTGCACCAACAAGATTAAGAGAATGTGCAGCACACGGCGCATAATTAGTGAATTTATTTTTTTCTTTAAAAGAGTTTGCACACCATTATATCGACCGGACATATTAGAAGCGTTGTGTGTGTGTCAAATGACTGTCCCCTACAATTATTCCAGTTATTTCTAAAAATTCTTGTAGAGAATTAAGTAAGCATAAGCCAGTGTGTCTGCTAATCTTAATGAGACTCGTCTTTCATGCACTTTTCCCCGAAAACAATATCGTAGTACAATAGTGAGTTGATCATTATTTAACAAATCTGGTGTTTAATCTATCACAATTGAATAGTACTTTGTATGTCATCGTTGTTTATTTGAGTTGTAATTGTTTTAATTATTTGCTTGCCTATGATCTCAATTATTTGCTCATATGCTGTTTTTGATACGTACAATATTAACGATTTTGGTCGTAATTCTCGCTGTTCAATATGTTCACAAACGAATGAATGGGTCGAACTCTGCTAACAATTCCAGGGCACCCGTAACATTACCACTATAAGGAGAACCAAAAACTTCCTCGGTACCCCTCTAATTGATAAATCTCTTATAGCCAAATACTTTACTACCGAAATAACCCGTTTGAGGATATTGTGGTGTTATTCTGTATCTTTTCTTAGTTGCTTCTGTAACTGTCTATCCAAAACAGACTTATTATCTTTTCGAGTCAACCAAACTAACATTGAATTTTTAAGTTCAATAGAATTTTTATGATTTTCTTAACAACTGTTACGTGTTTCCAGTCAGAAAAGCCGGTTGTGTATTGAGAATTTGTTGTAGAAGAAAGTTTGCCGGCCAAACAAAAAACACTACCAATACTAGTTGAATAACCTAACCAAGATATTTCCAACACTTGGATATTTTTAAGTTTTTTAATTAAATGATTATTCGAAAATGATCTCTTTTTTTCTTTGTATTCTCTTACCGAAACAGAATATATATTTTTTGAATCCTTATTTTGAAAATAACTCATTTCTCTCTCTCTCTCTCTCTCTCATGTGAAAGGATATAATCAATAAAATTATTATTTAGAGATTTAGGCCCAAACCCCTGTCAACGTATAATTCTTAAACTCATACCCAACATTTTCTAAACACTTTTCGATCGATGCATTACTGATGTCCTCTGGCTGAAAATATCTTTTTCAGAAGGCTGCTGATCATCGTAATCTTGCATATTTTCACCATTAATATTTGCTTGTTGTGTTTCTCCGTTTTCTTTGGCTAAGCTCCTTTCCCTTCGCTTGTTAATGTCTCTGCGTTTGTTATATTATTGTTACTTTGTTCCATTGTAAAACTAGTTAAATATTTGACACATTTAATTTTTTCTTTTTCTCGATTTAAGAGTAGTTTTCATTTTTCCGCTACACTTTTATATTTTCTGTCAGACATATTTATATTGTTAACTAAGTACTTGATTTTCTCCTGAAAGTCAGTTTCAAAGTTTAGGTCATAAAATTACGATAACACAATCGATGTGCTTAATAAACTAAAAATATTCTAACAAATTTTTAACAAAACAGTATAGTATATTTCTAAAATAATTGAAAAAAAAGTACCTAGTTAATTTAACAAAATCAAAAAAAAAAAAACCTTGTCTATACTCGCTAAAACTTAAAACGCAGATTATTATTTATTAGCTCATCAGTTTAAAGGGGATTTTATAAAAATAAACTTTAGAATTATTTGCCCCACTTTAAATAAATAGTTTTTCCGTTGTCATCCATTATTTGCAGTTGCTACCCATACTTAAAAAAACCGACTTATTAGGAAAATTCAAGACTATTTTACATTTATCAATAATATTCGCGGTGAATCCCCATAACCCACATAAACTGATTATTTTTTTTATATCCTATAGAAGTAATTAAGTTAAGTTAATACAAATTTTAAGACAACATACATATTTATCGGAAATCCTGATCTTTTCAATGTTTGAAAAATTGAAAATACATAATCATTACTTCAATATCTTCCTACTTAAATAATTTAGAAATGTGTATCAACACTTACTTTTTACTCGAATAAACAGGTGTTTGAATTGCAGGTAGTATGCACAAGACACAGCGCCAAATCAGTATATTATTGTAAATTAGAATATTTATTGCACAAAAATAAATGACTATATACAAAAATAGTGCTGCTACATTTATATAAATGCTTGATGCTCGCCAGCACCGCTCTATGATAGAGCCTCTGTCTATTAATTCTTAATTTCTGCGTATTCGATGGTAGGATGGACGAACAAAAGAGTAAATTGCTTTTGGTCTTGAAAATGAAACTAAATTTGATACGGTACTTCTGGTATTTTATTTTTGATTTTTATTCTTTTACAGGGGGGCGGAGGTTATTATTTCATTAATATTTTGAAATTTATTATTTTATTACATCTTTTTCTGTTTGTTATCTTCAACGGAGAGCCGGGTCCCCTAAAAACCGGGGGCCCAGGGCTGCAGCCAATTTAGCCCATACGTAGATCCCGTCTGTAATACAATAGTTCTTGGTTCTAAGTAAAATATTAGAATACTAGCTGAATGACCCGGCGTTGCACGGGCTTTCTCTACTTTTATAAATTTTCACTTCCCTTCACAAAATCAGCAAATTTTTTTCTTTTTCGAAGCTACTTTGACTTTTTTGTTTCTTTCCCCACCGCTTAAGCCTGGGCTTTTACCAAGTGTGTGTAACTTAATTTCCTTTTTCCTTCATAACGCCAGCACTTTTGTGCGGGTGCGTACGATGAGAGTGATTGCTATAACGATGTCATTAAAATTCCCTTTTTCGAAATTTTTTTAACTTATTTCCTCTTCAGTTACCCCCTGCGTTGCATGGACATTTTTGAATGTATAACATATTGTCATGGAAATTCGACTTCTCCTCTACCTGTTAGCACTTCCTGTTGTGTGTGCATGTTTTCTATAATAAAGTCATTACAATTCCCTTTTTCGAAATTTCTTCCACAGCTTTCCATTGTCAGACACGTTTCTTTTATCTGTCTATAGCCCGGCATTACAGTGGCTTTTTTGAGTGTAGAACTATCCCCCCCATTATTTATAAATGATGAATTAAAAAATCTTACATATAGCTATTGAAATGATACATGTATCTGACGAAAAAAAGTATATTATACAAAACTAACATGTTCATTATTTTAACAATAATTATTTTCTTAGAGCTTAAAATAATAAAAGGGGTTTGGTATTTTTATTTACTCCATCAATCATTACGTAACAATTTCCTTTTCATTTTTTGAAATAAAAAAACTGATTAAAAATGTTTATTGAGCAATTAGTTGTGACATATCGTTATATTAAAAAATGGCTGTAAAAGAAAAATCTCGTTTATTGATAAAGACTTATTTAACATTTAAAAAGATTGTAAAATAATTAAATCAATATATAAGATATATATTTTACTTTTATTATATTAATTATATAAAATATTTTCCCTACATTTGGTCTCAAATTAAATAATAATTTAACAAAAACAAATATTTCAATGTAAGTGAGAACATTAGCATTCAGAATTAATAACAGAAATTAATGAATGTAAATAGAAATAAAAATTATATCAGAAAAGTAATAGCAGTAGTAAGTTTCTGCTATTGAACTATGGGTGAATTAACCTGAAATAGATAAACTGAGAGAAATAATTAATGATAATAAACATTAACAAAATAATATCATAAATAAGAAATATTAGGAAGCCATCAACAGGAAAAAAATTAAATCAGTATTACATGACGAATGGAGTAATACTAACTAACAACTCTGTACTATACCTAATATAAAGTATTAGATATAAAAAAATCAAGTTAGTATGAACTAAAATAAAAAAAATCTATCTAAAATAGGTTCCTGTTGAAATAATCTAAAATCAACAACAGTACTGAATGATGCAAACAATAAAGCATGTTACTAAAAAATTAATTAATCAAATAATACTTTTTTGCATTATTTCTATTAGCAATTTTAATTCTATTACAAAGAGCACAAACAAATGAGTATACATACAATCATAAATAACTATAGTGATAACCGAAATATATATATCATATACGGGCAGCATGATAATATATAAAATATGTATACGATCTCCAAAAAACTACATGAGGATAAGATTACCAGAAGCAACATTAAACCATCAGATGTAAAATGACATCAACACTGAATTTTAAAGAAATCCAAAAGGAGATATGAGAAAATCTTTTCAAGGTGCATATTTTTTCAGCTAACACTTTTTTGATCACAAATGATTGATTTATACATTGCAAGATTGTCAGAAGCAAAGTTAAGCCGAGACAAAAAATCTGGTCAACACTGAACTTAAAGGAATCCAGAAGAAAATATGAGGAATTTTGTTTCAAGGTCACCAAATATATCATAGTTGTATCCTAGATCAGCGAATAGCTTTTTGTTAAAAAAAAATTTCTGATTTTCTTTCATTTAAAACAAAGATGAGATCTTATCGGTCATAGAGATCATAAGGCCATAATTAGTGACATACAAAAAAACATGGTTCACAATATTACCAATTTGTCAATAGCAATTAGTTTGAATTAAGTGTCGTTTTCTTTCTCTTATACTTCAAGCAATATTTTTCTACAAAAATGAAAACATTGAATTAGCTGATGAAGGAAGAATAGCAAAAATCTTTATTTTCAACTACAAAAAATATTATAGCAATGTATTTATATGTAAAAAAGGTATACAATGCATATGTACAATTAGCTAAAACTACATCTAAAACAGATTGTCAGAAGGAACATTAAACAATGATGCCATAAACAGTTTTGAATAATTGTGCTTTTTTTTGGTTCGATTGCAAATAATAAAAACACGCTCGTTCAATTTTCAGGTACGCATTTATGATGTAATGTTGTGTTAATCTTTCAGCTTGAAGTAGTTAATTGAACTGAAAATTTGTTACAATAACGATAAATTTATTACAATCATCACGAAAGACTTTTTTATATAGAAAGAGATTGATAAAATTTTCTGACACTAATCGCAAAATTCAAAAAGAACGATTATTAAGTAGATAATAATTATCTGAACTTTCAATGACGTTAAAACAAAATAGAATTATCAATTCTAACAAGAAAATAACAACAATTTTATGTCTCAGCAAATGACAAAGCATTCTTAAAACTAATTTTCAGCATTTATAAAATATCAGATAAAATTAATATCTAATGCAATACTTTTCTTTATATGTCTATACATTAAGCCCCCGAACGTGTTGTACTTGAATATTATTTTAGGATATATTCTTCAAAGGATAGGGTGGAGTTTCCTGTACGCACTATATAATTCTGAGGGTTTCGCGAGTCCACAAAGTTTGAAGACTACTGCCTTAAATGATTTTTAACACGCTTTTATTAGCTTCACCTGTATGTAATGGAATCTTTGAATTCAATTTTTACCCACTTTAAAAGGTCAGATAATTCGAAATTTTGCACACTTGTTAAGGACCGCACGATGACAGTACAATAATTTAATAATTTTGTTCCATTGTTCTGATCAGGATCATTACGATTAACGAATTTCCATTTCCGGATTTGGCGACTTAAAGATTAAGTTACAACCATAATGCGAAAATGCCAATGGGTATTCCAGATTCTAAAAAAATTACGCATGAAAGAGATTATTTCATCAATGAATAAATGATTGTTTAAAAAACTAAAAAAAAACACGCTTTTATTGTAGATCGAACTAAAAAATGAAAAATAAATTATAGTTTAAAAAAACTAAAAAACACGCTTTCGTGGCCAATCGAACTAGAAAGTAAAAAAACAATTCGAATAAAACCATTAACGAGAAAATTAATGTCATTGTGGTAAAAGCGTGGGGTGTGCTTTGTACTACATTTTTACACTAACTCTTGTGACAAATCTATACGGAACTTTATCACTAACCTTCTGAGTCGTCCTTTTTGGGGAAATTTAATTCCCTACCTATTTCCAATCAGCTCCAAAAAGAGGACGGGATTCCTTGTTATGCAGATTAGATAAAGTACTTAAGTCAAACGGAATAGTAAAGTTAGAGCAGTAGGAGAGAGAGATTGAAGCAGAAAGTTATAATAGTGAAGTTAAATTTATAATTGAAGATTTCTTGTTGGATAATTTAATCTCAAGAAGACTTGAGATTCAGTGTGGTAAATATTGATTTATATTTGAAGTCTCATTAAAGATTTATATTAGGAGTGAGATTAAAGTTAAATGTTCAATAAGAACATTATAGAATATAATTCTGGGATCTCTTATCGTGGTAATCTCTGCGTGATCGATATTCTAATTGTTAATTAATTGGATCATTAAATATTTAAGTTAATTTAAAGGAAATACCCTTGTTTAAACCTCATATAGCTATTTCTTGATATATTTGTTATTAAAAGTCTTTGATTCTATTTGGGAAAGATTACCAAATAAAGAAAGTTATTTATAAAAATGGCTACTGGTTCTTATATGACTCCAATTTATTCTCGTTTTCAAAGTGAGGTCCAAGGGGACCTTCACACTCTGTATTTCGAAATGGAACTAGTAAGGAATTATAACAATTGATATCGAATACCGCACGCTTTTACCACAATCACATTATATAATTTTCTCCTTAATCATTTTATTCTTATATTAAAAGAATCATTTTTACTTTTTAGTTCGATTAACTATAAAAGCGTGCTTTAGTTTTTTTAAACTATAATTTTTAGTCAGTATTTGGCTTTTCCAGCTAGTTCCACTTTAAAGTTAACCCTTTTATATTTTAATAATATAGTAAGAAAGAAAACTTTTTTCAACATTAAACAAATTACAAGCTTTTAAGGATGCCTTTTTCGTGTTGTTAATTACTAAATTCAAAGAAGGATTATTACGTAGCTCGTAGATTGCTCGTTCATTTGACGTCCTAATTCTAGATTGTACCCCTGATTTTTCGAGCTCCATTGTCATAAACCTATTTTCTCGTACTCAACAAATTTGACCTTATTCTTGTAAGTTTTTCAACTATTAAATTTGAAAGTTCTTTTCCAGTGAATCTTTCAACTGGAAGAAAACCTAAGAACATTTCCTTAATTTTAACTACTCATTAAGATTAGGTCTTATATTCTAGGTAAGGCATGTATACCTTACTCAGAATATCATTTGTTTGATCTTACTGACATTAGGAGTGCAATCTAGTACTGTGAAATCATTTTTGGCTTATTTAATTTCATTCACAATATTCAATTTAATATTCTCATGTAAAAGAAAAAATCTAAATATTTCGTTCCAATCTTTTTCCCTAGGTATTAGAACTTTAGAGCTGCATCCTTCCTGAGTATTCAATGGACATGTTTCTTCATTATTGAATCAAATTTAACAAATAATTGAATTATTTGAAAAAAAAAATTACCATTATTGAAATCGTAAAGTTTATCACTTTTACCCCAAAAAGGCCCAACAGCATTATGTTTTAATAAGCATTTATGTTGCCAAACTGTGTAGAAACAAGTGTATAGATACTCACGGTTGACCGTGATAGCAGAGTGATTAGGGTCGCAAACTCGTGACCAGCGTTGTCGAGTCACGAGTTTGAGTCCTAGTAGGTAATATATAAAAATAAAACACACATTTTAACATACTTTTATTATATTCTAACAAAAGTTTAAAAAAGTATTGCAAAATAAAGTTATTATGTAGAAATAAAATATTCATGATAGGGATGAGCTTTAAATTTTAGTGTGTTTATAAACTTCATAGAGAAAGTGAAACCCATTTTGCATACACATTTATAATTTTCTTTTCGATATTTTTATTGTGACTTTTGGAACCCCAGGGTTTCGTGGAACAGTTTGAAGAACACTGAAAAAAATTATTACATAATTTCGCTCGTCTTATTCTTATGGTATCCGACTACGTTCGAAACCGTGATTTTAAAAAAATGTATAAATGGATAATTTTCATGATATTTAGTGTCACTTAGATTAGAATACATGTATAAAATTGTTTTAAGGACATTTTGACAAAAAAAATTATTTAAATACAATATTTCGGTAGAAAATTAACTTAGAATAACTTATTTTAAAAATGTTCTCCTTTTTGTGAAAAATGCTTCTATTATAATAATATTTTGCTTGTATATAGCTCAGACCTCTGTACAGAGGCTCAACTATGATTTTTGAAAAATTCACATTGTTTTCAGTTATAACCAATTCAAATAATTATCGGCGTTTTTTTCTTAAAATTTCTCCCCTCTGTTGTCGTAAAACATGGATAAACCCACTTCTAAGTTATATGTTTCAAAAATTCTAGTTAAGTTTCTGTACAGAGATCTGAGCTATATACAGGCAAAATATTATTATAATAGAAGCATTTTTCACAAAAGAAGAATATTTTGAAAATTGATCATTTTATGTTCATTTTTTGTCAAAATATTCTACTTAAATAATTTTTTATTGTAATACTATTCTTAAAACAATTTTATTTACATTTTCTAATCCAAGTGACACTAAAAATCATAAATATTATCCATTTATACGCTTTTGAAAAATCACGGTTCCGAACGTAGTCGGATACCTTAAATCATTACGGAAGTCTTAGAGAGTTATAAAGATTTGATAAATTTTCTTTCATAAGAAATCAATATTAAATTGACTCTTTGTCATTCCTTAGTTTGCACTGTCATCACTCGTAAGTCAAATTATGTCGTGGTCAAATTAGGATTAACTCATTTGGAGCAATAATGAAGCGGTACCAAAATTTTTTATTAAACTCAATTCTCTTTATTAACATTATGTGTGGCCACAGTAGTCTAGTAGTTACGATCACGAACTCGAGGCCGGCATACCGTGGGTTCGAATCCTGGGACACTAAAGACCCGCCTTGTAGAGGGGCTGATACATGTTAAATTTGTCGATGCTCAAAGTCTTTACGTTGGTGTGGTGTGAAAGTTGGGAGAAGCTCAGGTGTCGTCCTCGTCACTTGACTGAGACTCAAAATTTCGGGGTACGTCACTAGTATCCTTCATTTTGCTTAAAAGTGCGACGTTAATAAACTCTCACTGGCTTGTTCACTGTTCCCCTATATATATATATATATATATATATATATATACACACATTTAAATACATTTTTTTAAAACTTGTAGTGGATGACACTTGATGTTACTATAGTTTTTTCAAATATTAGTTCATTAATCAAATTAAAAAAGGAATAAATAGTAACAAACAAAAATAATAGTCCAGCAGCATATATAAAAAGGAGACTTGTTCGTTGTATCCCTGTTCTAATTCTAGTGTCGTAGGTTCGAATCCCACCTGGGATGGCCTAATTTCTGAGAATGTGTGTGTGTGATTTCTTTATCATTCTACTACTTAATTAGAATAATTAAATTTTATATAAATAAATAATATCAAAAAATAGTCTAACACCATATACAGAAAGGAAAATGGAAAATTACAAGCAGAATCGCTTTCTATTTTGTCACTTAATATTGTGATTATTTCAAATGTATATACATGTTTATATTAATTTTATCTATTTTAATAAAAAGTGTAACTAAAATAAAAATTTTCTTGGTTGACCTAAGTGTGTGTGTGTGTGTGTGTAGGAATTGACTTATTTTTTTTATATTACTTGTTGACAGTAGCGCACACAGTTTTCCAAGGGGGGGGGTTCAGGGTCGAAAGTCCACCCTTCTTGTATCATGCTCCTTTTGATTTTAGGGAACAAAAAACAGTAAATTAATTATTGAAAAAATAATTAGTATTAATTAATAAAAAGAATCATTAAAAACAATTATTTAATTAAATTTTACGTATTATATACTAGACCCCCCTTGTGTGCGGCTTTGCTTGTTGACATCGTACTAAATTACAAAACGTTATTCCAGGAAACAGTTCGTTTTTATTTTGAGCCCCCCACACTGTGTAGAGCAGGGGTGGCCAACCCAAATGACCTCGCGGCGGGGAACTTCGAACAAGCATAATAATTCCGTGGGCCGCATATAAAAATACAGTCGAACCTCTATATAACGAACCTCCATATTGCGATTTTTTCTATATAGCGAACTTTTTCCTTGAACATTTTACGATTTTCTTCGAAAAAGTGCATTTTCTATATAACGAACTTTTTTTTGTGATTCAATTTTTGTTCCCTCTTTTTTTAAAGTATTTCTGAAAAAATTTTAAACTATATTCTCTCTTTAAGGGGACTTAGTACCCTTTAAGCAAACTTCTTTATTTACGTATTTAAAAATTATATTTTAGCATTTTTTTATACAATGTTTCTATTCAAGAAAATGTTACCAGATGAAAATTTTCATATATTATTCACACAATTTTAAAAATTTAAATTTTTTGAAGAAAATTGGGAAAATTTTAAAATCCTACTCCTTTTGTAAAAATTAATTTTTTGACCTGAAATTTTTTATAATATTCTTATGGATGTTCTAAGCAACTTTAGGGATCGATTTTAGAATAACTTCATTCGTTTTTGAGAAAAAAAATAAAATGTTGATATACACAGGCTAAAAATCAACGAAAAAGCCAACATGTCTTACATTTTATTATTTATTTTAAAAGTATTCATTTTATAGCAAAACAGATCCCTAATTTTATTACATGATTTATTTTTAACACGCAGGAAAAAAATGGAAGTGATTGGTAAATAATTATCGAAGGAGTAGCATTTTGAATGCACTAAGGTTTCGAAAAACACAAACTGAGAAAAACCAGTTTAAAGTTTATAATTCTGAAAAAATAATTATTCTAAGCTTAATTAAACTTAAAATACCACTTTAAGATATTAGGTATACGTTTTTAATTTTCATATTTTTTCAACCCACATATTTTTATAAATGATCAACTTTTAGAGAGTACTAATTACACAAGAAAATTCAAGTAAAACGTTAAAAAAAAAATTTTCTGTCACGACAGAAATTTTAGCTGTTTTTCTTCTTAAAATATTAAAGTATTACATTTGTATGAAAAATATATCAGGAAGAAGAACTGAAATTATATATAAAATTATTAATAAAAAATGCCTTAATTTAAAAATTTTACATGCACACATTTCACAAGGAAGAAAAATTACATTATTGTATTGCCTCGGAAATATTCTGCTTTTAATACTACACATTCTTTTTTATAGTTATTATTTCTATTTATAAAATAGATTTTTTTATCATAACGCATTTTTTAGCTTTTTTTCTAAAAGGGGTGTGTGGCTGAATTGCCTAATTTGTTTTCAAATGAAGTTTTATTCAACTTCTAACTTTCCGACATGCACAAGTGATATATCAATCGAAAGATAATAATGCAAAAAATAAGATTAAATGAAAATAAAAAAAAACGATAGGTTTGTGATTTTTAGGGTACCAAGTCCTCTTAATACATCTTACCTAGGCTATAAATCTTGAAATGGTTTTATTAGATCCTAACTCGCCGAGAGCAGTAGAGTTCTGGACGTTTCATCCAAGAAGTGCAATCTTTAACCCCTTTTTTCCAGTTCAGTAGAAACATCTTCGATATCTCGTTTCACCCTCAGCGGAGTTGTCCTTAGTCCTCGTGTTCTAATTATAAAATAATGTATGTTTAATAGAACTTGCATGCTTTAAATTATAAAATATCCTTAAAATTCATTAATTTTAGTATAAAATTATTTTCTTAATTTTGAAAATACAGTGAATTATTCGACATTCTTTTTTCTTGTTTTCCTTGCAGTTTTTCTTTCTTTCTTTCTTTTTGATGGGTAAGATATATAAAATAAACATATATATATATAATTATTTTAAAAAAGGTGTGAATAATTACTTTTTTTAATACATAGTGCTTATGATTTTAAAATTCGTTTTATATGGTTTATAAAGTATATTAAAAGATGAACCTCTATATAACGAACTTTACGTATAACGAACTTTTTCCGGGATTTAGAGACTTCGTTATATAGAGATCCAACTGTATATATATTTATATTAGATTTGGACCTAATACAAACATTTATTGGAGTGAAAATTAAAAACTAAAACAAACTCAGTGGTGCAACAGCCCATGGGGCAAGGCCTACTCTGCCCATCTCAGTTTTCTCGACCTTAAAAATTTAAAACAGAATGATATGTTAAAATTTTCATTGTTTTTCATGCATACAAATGATGTTGTTCTTGTTACTAATGCCACCTGATCAGCAAAGGCCAGATCAAGGCCCACGAAATTCATCATGACAAAGGGCTAAGTGACACATGTCGTTAGCCGTAGCTTTGAGCACCATACAGGTGACAGAACTATTTAGCTCGGTTTCACCCCAATTTTGAGGGAGAACACCCCGGGGATGGTCAGAGGCCTCCCACCTCCCTTCTCCTGCCATCAACCTCACGAGAGGACTTGCGGCTCGACGGCTATTTAAAGTACCCCCATGCCGCGAAGGCACCAGACATTTACAAACATCCATGTCTTCTCCAGGATTCGAACCCAGGTTGATGTTGCAGTTTCTTATAATTCTGTTGTAGTAATGTGCATTAAATCCTCAACCAATGTCTTCATATGAAAGCCATACTCTTTTAAGGTATCCGACTACGTTCAGAACCGAGATTTTGCAAAAGGATATTAATGGATAATATTTATAATATTTACTGTCACTTAGATTAGAATACGTGTATAAAATTGTGTTTTAAGAATTTTATTACAATAAAAAATTATTTAAATACAATATTTTTTGACAAAAAATGAACATAAAATGGGCTATTTTCAAAACTTTCTACTTTTATGGAAAATGATTCAATGATAATGATATTTTGCCTATATATAGTTTAGACTTCTGTACAGAGCCTGATCTAAAATTTTTGAAATATGTAACTTAGAAGTGGATTTATTCATATTTTAATGCTACAGAAGGGAGAAATTTTAAGGAAAAAGCACCGATATATATATTTATTTCAATTAGTAGTAATTCTGATTTTCAAAAATCTTAGTTCAGGCTCTCTGGAGAAATCTTTACTTTATATAAGCAAAATATTATTACAGAAGCAGTTTTCATAAAAGGAGAACATTTTGAAAAAAGGTCATTTTAAGTTAGTTTTTTGCCAAAATAGTGCATTTAAATAATTTTCTATAGTAATAATCTTCTTAAAATAATTTTATACATGTATTCTAATTTAAGGTATCCGACTACGTTCGGAACTGTGATTTTGCAAAAGCGTGTAAATGGATAATATTTATGATATTTAGTGTCACTTAGATTAGAGAATGTATATAAAATTGTTTTAAGAATAGTATTACAATAAAAAATTATTTAAGAACACTATTTTGACAAAAAATGAACATAGAGTGACCTATTTTCAAAATATTCTCCTTTTGTGGAAAATGCTTCTATTATAATGATATTTTGCCTGTATATAGCTCCGACCTCTGTACAGAGGCTCAACTAGAATTTTTGAAATTAATTTAGAAGTGGGTTTATATCCATGTTTTACAACAACAGAGGGGAGAAATGTTAAGAAAAAAACGCCAAAAATTATTTCAATTGGTTGTAACTCTGAAAATAATGTGAATTTTTAAAAAATCACAGTTAAGCCTCTGTACAGAGGGTTGAGCTATATACAGGCAAAATATTATTATAATAGAACCATTTTTCACAAAAGCAGAACATTTTGAAGAAAGATTATTCTGAGTTAAGTTTTTGCCAAAATATTGTATTTAAATAATTTTTTTTGTCAAAATATCCTTAAAGCAATTTTATACATGTAGTCTAATCTAAAAGTGACAGTAAATATCATAAATAATATCCATTTATGCGCTGTTTTAAAATCATGGTTCCAAACGTAGTCGGATACCTTAATGACTTAAGTGGCCCTTATTTTACCAAAAGACCTCTATCTGTAAACATTTGAGGAAATAAATGGACACACACACAGTATCAGATTTTGATTCGAGATCAGGGGTGGCCCACCTTGAGTAATTTTATGGCCCGCGAAATTCCTTACAGCTTTACAAAATACGAATATTTTAAAAAATATTTTTGTTTTTAGTGTTTTTTTAACAAATAAATCTCGTGACTGTTTCTATTTCATCACGTTAATTTTGTTGCCGCGAATCTTTTTTTTTTCTTTCGAAAATGAAATTTATTAAACAACTCAACGTGCTTAAAACTCAACGGACGAAAACCTGCAACATCAATTACGATGCGCAAATACATCCAATGAGGTCGACTGGCAAAAACTTATTGAAAGAGTTGAGAAACAAATATCTCAGTAATATTAGATAAATTAAACATTATTTGATCATCGCATTATTATTATTATAGTATCTATGTTTATACACATGAAAAACAATGAAAATAGTAATAACACGTCATTCTGTTTTAAATTTTCACTCCAATAAATGTTTGTAATGAGACTCCAAATCTAATATAAAGTTACATACGGTTAGACTTTTATATAACGAAGTCGCTAAATCCCGAAAAATGTTCGTTATGTGGAAAATTCGTTGTATAGAGGTTTATCTTTCAATTTTCCTGATAAGCCACGTAAAACAAAAATTTTAAATTCATAAACACTAAAATTTTAAAAAAAGTAAATATTCACACCTTTTTTTAAATGAATATATAATTATTTTATGTATCTTATCTATCACAAAAAAAGAAAAGAAATAAAGAAAACTGCAAGGAAAATTTCTTGACGCCTCTCTTTATCCACTTCCTGAAGAATTAAATTTTTTTCTTCGATGCTCAAGCACTTACCTCATATAAGTCTACACATAGAACTCTCGGAATATAGATAATTTTGAATTTGTATATGACGCTCTCCAGTGGCACACACAAAGGAGGTGGGTGGGGGATCTCTGGGGATCCGTACCCCCCCCCCCCAAAAAGCCTTTGATTTTTTTTCGATTGCTTATAATTTTAAGTATATAGTGCGTAAAATTTAATTATTTGTTATTAATGATTAATTTTACTAATTAATGCTAATTATTTTTCAATAATTAGTTTTTTTACTGTGTTATGTTCCCGAAAATCGACAAAATCAAAAAGAGCATGATGCAAGAAAGGTGAACTTTCGACCCCGGACCCCTCCCCCCCCTTGAAAAATTCCTGTGTGCGCTACTGACGCTCTCACGTTCAAACGGAGTTTGCATCTCTCCATTATCCCATTAAAAACTCATCAGAGATTCCAGGACGTAATATGACATGTGATAGAGAACGAGAGAAATCTCTTGATGCTCTGGAGTCTCAAAAAAAAAAAAAAAAAAACTTAAACAATTCCCTCAAAAAAAAATACTTTCTGTAAATCATAGTAACCTTGTATCTACCGACGGTACTTATAAGTGCCAAATGCTCAAGTGCTTTCACTTCAAATTATATAGAATAACCATTTTTACGAATGACTATACTTCGCAGGAATATTCTTCGAAATCCACTCTTCCAGGATATATGGCAGCACGGTTTCTGTGATGAGTATTTTAGAGGGGAAGGCGAATAGTTTTATAAAAGAAATTGAGTTTTCAGCTGACGGTGTTTTCAGCGGATTGCGAAGATAATCATTTTTGTTCCGAAAAAATAGTTGTCTAAAGGTGTCTTATATTTTTTTGTATGTTAATGAAGATCTTGGAAAACGATTTGACTATTTATTTTAAGTGAACAGTGTGTATAAATAATTTTACAGTTGAATATCTTTAATTAATTAATTAGCTCTAACTAATTAAATTTCCCAAAGTTGACTATTTTGTTTATGTATATCCGTTAATTTTCAATGCAGTGATTCAAAAAAGAATATTGCATGAAAAATGCAATAAATCATAATGTGGGTTAATAACGCTAGAAATTAATACTCGTATTAATAAATACTAAAATATAAAGCAATATATTTTACAAAAAGAACACAATATTCAAATATCTTGATACAATACCCTGACCCCAAAGACTATTTTTGATAATTTTTGGAGGTAAAAATATTTATTTTGACCAGTAATTTAAATCATTGCCTGTCATTTTTTATAATTTTTTAAGTAAAAACTAACAGCTTAAAAGATGAGAACTTTTGTGAGTGAATTAGTGTTTATTAACGTCGCAATATAAAGCTTGCCGAGGACTATTGGCGACGGACCTCGTGATCTTGAACCAAGATCAAGTGATGAGGACAAAACCTGAGCTGGCGCCCCGTCTCCCCACTTCCCCGCCACACTAACGAGAGGACTTGGAGCTTCGACAGATGAAACGAGCAACATCCCCTCTTCACAGTGGGTCTTCAGTGACTCAACTCGTGGACGTTTTTGAAAACAGTGTATAAAGAGGAAATTTATATTTCTCATCCCAAAAATTTTACATTTTTATTACTTATTCTCATTGTCATGAATTTCTTAAATAAAGTAGTTCAAAAAATAGTGCTTTACAAATTCGATCCAAATACCGCTAAGAACAGGGACTGCTTTGTGAGGCCTCAATGCCACTCCTGATACCAGAAACATTTAAAAATAGGTTGTAGAGTATTCTGAATTACATCAGAAAATATACCATTTTTTTTCAGTGATTAACTTTTCAATAAGAAAAAGATTAAAAATGAAGACATTTCTCGAAAGCTGGGCAAATTTCTCGATATTTTAAAACAAACTCAAGATTACTATTTTCTAATTATATAGAATGATGTAAATAAAAGTTTACCTAAAGGTGTTTGCCAAATATTTTTATGACAGATTATAATTTTTGATTATGTTTAATTGCGATGGAAATGAATGGAATTATTAGTATACGAGGAAAATCTTGCGAGTAAGTGAATATTAACGTCACACTGTTCAGCTACATGAGGGCTTTCGGTGACGGACCTCGTAATTTTGAACCATGGTCAAGAGACGTGGACGACACCTGAGCTGGCACCCCTCTCTCCTAACTACCACACCACGCCAACGGGAGGACGTTTCAGCTCTAGACAGTTTTAACGTGCATCGCTGCCCTACACGGAGGGTCTTTAGTGGTAATGGGCTTGAACTCATGACATGCCTGTCATGATCCGATACCTTGACCACTGGGCTACCGCAGCTCTTGAGGAAAATCTTGCAAGACAATACGAAAATTTTGAAATTGTAATTAAACGGTTGGCATTTTTTGTTTGTTTGAAGACAGAAAATATTTTATATTTTCGTATGAATCTTTCAAACAGTAACATTTCGGAGTTGGTAAAAAGGAAATGAATTTTTTGTGACTCAACCCTGACTAAAAATATATGGAATGATAAACGAAAAGACTGCTAATAATCATATGTTTATCAAAGTAGTCACGCTATAAAACCAAAAGAGGTGGGATCGAGAACATTCTCTATAATAGTTTCTTGATGATTGTCAAGAGAGACTGGCTCTCATATTTCACAAAATAACTTATTAAAATACACAGAGACGGATTTAGATTCGATAGCGCCTTGGGGCCCAAGTTAATTTGACGCCCTTATATAATAATAATACGAATAGTAATAATGGATTTGAATTAAATTTAGGTATTGAATTTAGGCATGAATAATATATATGTAGGATTTTCCCTTTGAAACATTTTGTTAAAAGGTTGAGTCATATCCTTTTCAGAGGAACATAAATCTCAATTTTATTTATTACTACATTCCGAAGCAGCGCCATCTAGTGAGCTTTCGTAGCTCCGGCTTGAATAATTTTTCGGCAGAGGCCTACTAACCACTGCTTGTTCAACACGTTGCGTCTTTACCGCATTTCCGCGCCCTCCGCGGCACCACCAGTCCTAACGTCCAATAATGAGAAAAGTTAAATTTCCCCGTCTTTTAAAGGTATAACTCAACTTTTAACCTAATTCCTGCATGTCTTTCTCTTTGTAAATATTCCCTTTTGTAAATATTTCCCTTTAACTTTAAATAAATTCTCTTTTACTTTGAAGTATTTGTGTTTAAATGACTTAGATTCAATTAATAATTCATCACTCACCCTTAAATACTTACCCCTAGACAAGCCACCTCGCCAATCTAAAATCCCGCCTTCTGAAGAGTCTGATTTTTATTCGAAGATTTATTCGGACTCCCCCATATATATATATATATATATATATATATATATATTAAAATCCAGCGTATAACGCACACTTTTAACACAAAAAATAAGATCGAAATTTACAGGTGCGTGCTATGCACCGGGTAAAAAAATGAGAGCATTAAAAATAAAAAAAATATGAGCAGAGAAAAAAAAATTAGACTTTTACATTTATCGAAATAGTGGACCTATAATTTTAAATGGGGATTTTAAAGATTTTTTTTTCAAAAAAAACAAACCAAAACCTTTAGTAGATTTTTTAAAAACAAAATTCAATTTAATTATGTCAAATGATCCAAATGAAAGCACGACGAAGTAGGGAACAACGATTGATAGAGCCTTTTTTAGGTATTTAAATAATTTCGAATATATATATATATAAAGGGTGTTTTTTTTAGAGGTATAGAACTTTAACTTGCAATAAAACAACGATGTATTATTCGATTGACATGAACTTTTTTTATTCGAAAGATAATCTTGTGGCATTACATTTTAAATATGATTTCTGGCATAGGACTGCCACGGCTGGCTCGGATGTAGTCCAATCTGGACATCCAATTTTCGATGACTTTTTCCAACATTTGTGGCCATATATCGGCAATAACACGGCGAATGTTGTCTTCCAAATGGTCAAGCGTCTGTGGCTTATCCGCATAGACCAATGACTTTACATAGCCCCACAGAAAATAGTCTAGCGGTGTTAAATCACAAGATCTTGGAGGCCAATTCACAGAACCAAAACGTGAAATTAGGCGGTCACCAAACGTGTCTTTAAATAAATCGATTGTGGCACGAACTGTGTGACATGTCGCGCCGTCTTGTTGGAACCACAGCTCCTGGACATCATGATTGTTCAATTCAGGAATGAAAAAGTTAGTAATCATGGCTCTATACCGATCACCATTGACTGTAACGTTGTGGCCTTCATCGTTTTTGAAGAAGTACGGACCAATGATTCCACCAGCCCATAAAGCGCACCGAACAGTCAGTTTTTCTGGATGTAACGGTGTTTCGACATACACTTGTGGATTAGCTTCACTCCAAATGCGGCAGTTTTGTTTGTTGACGTAGCCATTCAACCAGAAGTGCGCTTCATCGCTAAACAAAATTCGCTTATGAAAATCGGGAACAACGGCAGTCTCGTTTTGGGCCCATTTGACGAATCTATGCCTTGCTTGATCATATTTAAAATGTAATGCCACAAGATTATCTTTCGAATAAAAAAAAATCATGTCAATCGAATAATACATCGTTGTTTTATTGCAATTTAAATTTCTATTCCTCTAAAGAAAACACCCTATATATATATATATATAAAGTACACTGCTCAAAATAATTAGGGGAGCAAGCAAAAAAGTGAAGAAAACCGTGTGACACAGCCACGTATTTGCCTACAGTGCATAGTACACGCGTATCAATGCGCAATACAGAAAAAAGGCGTAAATAAAATTTGGAATCAAGCTTTAATTCTTTGAAAATATGGAAAAACATGAAAAGATGATTTAGGGCAACAATTTGGTTACATGTAAGCGATAAAAAATGGTACTATTTAGACATGATGCATGAGTTTTAATAGGGCGTGTGGTCTCCCCGAACAGCTAAGATTGCTGCACACCTGTTTGCCATGGATGCGATGAGGTTATCGATCAGACTTTGGGGAATACTGTTCCACTCCTCAAGAAGTGCAATTTCCAAGTCTCGTACAGTAGCAGGCGGCCTTGGTCGCACAGCAATGCGTCGCCCGAGCATGTCCCAAACATGCTCGATTGGATTCAGGTCAGGAGAGCATGCTGGCCATTCCATACGCTGTATTGTTTCAGCTTCAAGCCTGTTCTCCACCAGACGAGCTCTATGCGGTCGGGCATTATCATCCTGGAAAACGAAGGAATCTCTAATGGCTCCAGCGTAAGGGATGACATGAGGTCGAAGTATCTCGTCTGCATACCTTCGGCCCGTCAAAGTGCCATTCCGAATGATATGCAGGTCCGTACGTCCACCTATGCTGATTCTACTCCATACCATCCAACCAGCTCTTCTGTATTGTGACCTTTCACGAACGAATGCGGGGTTATTTCGAGTGCCCCTGTCCCTCCATACAAGAACACGTCGGGTGTCACACTCTAGACTGAATCGGGACTCATCTGTAAACAGCACTTGGCTCCAATCATGTTGCTCCCAATCTCGATGTTCAGCAGCCCATCTTTTTCGGGCCGCACGGTGGTGTGGGTTAACGGAATGCAGACCATTGGCCTACGTGCATAGAGCCCTCACTCATGAAGCCGATTACGTACTGTTTGGCTGGACACCCTTTGTCCTGTTGCCAAGAGCAACTGTCTTTGCAACTGCGTAGTATTCTCTATTCTGTTTCGACGGGCTGTTAACTGTATATACCGGTCATCAGTTGATGTAGTAGCGCGTGGCCGACCTGCCCCTGGTCGACGTCTAACATTTCCTGTTTCTTGGAATCGATTCCACAGCTTTGAAACAACATTTCTGGCGACTCCAACAGCGTCCGCGACACTACGTTGTGTTTGCCCGGATTCCAGTCTGCCTATAACACGCCATGCCATGGATTCCGGCAAATCGCGTTGTTGAGACATTCTCAAGTAACCTTGTCTCAAAAAAAAAATACTGCGCAATCGAATTTCACAGTTACGGCAATAAAACAGACGTTTCTGCAACATCCCGATTTCTGCCCTTATCTCCTTTTTCTGGTTTTTGACGTCATGAACTTTGATTTGCATATAAAGTTTTCTTCTTCCGTTTCCTGGTAGGCTTTACATTATGGATGATTCATTTTATGTTACTTATTGGTATACATCTTTGCTTACTTTTGTTAAAATCGTGTGCTCCCATAATTGTTTTGAGCAGTGTATTTATAACCTATTTCAGCTACCATAAACCTAATGTTTCCTTCTTAGAATATAATTAATTCACAGGTATGATTGTATATTTCGCAAAAAAATATTATTTTATGAGTACCGACATATGTGAATAAATAATTTTATATAACAATACTAATATCCCCCTGTTTTTTATTCCCCGAACTAATCCCTGAAATAACATTACAAAATTTGAAATTATCACTTCTATCATGGGGTCATAAGCACACTCACACTTTTTTGTTGCCACACTATTAAATGAGATATCTATTCTTTACTCAAAAATAACAACATTTTAATTTCTTTGAGAGTAAATGAGATTTAAAAATAATCTCTAAATGGTTTACAAGGAGCTATTATTATTATGATTTTTCTTCCTTTTCTTAGTGTCTAGAAAAAAGTATCTCAGTCTTCAAGAGGTTTTGGATTTATTACAAAACCTACCATCTGAAAGCAGTGATACACTAACCGATGATTCTTCGGATGAAGACGTCCCAGCAAATTATGTGCTGGAATTTTCATTAAATTCTTAAGATGGCGATTAAGAGACTGAACAAGACTCAAGGTGCAGTCGTTCATGTTCAGAAAATACAGTATTTCCCTATCCCAGGATGCAGTGCTAAAACATTCAATCGAAACCTCACTCAAAATGCACAAAGTGTAATGAATATTTGTGTATGAATGAAAAGAGAAAAACTCTGGGTTTTTTTTAACATCATCAAGTTAATTTTAAGTGTAAAACCTGCTTTTATGTGTAAAAAAAGTAAATAAATTTTTAAAGTTTTATAATTTTAAAAATTAAGTTTTTAGTGCTGTAAAGTATAAGCGTTTTCTGGTTACTTAGCATTTTAAGAGTTAAAACTCCGTTAAAAAAGCCATGTGGTCTTTTCGTGTCATGAAAATATTTTAGACCTGTGTGACTGACGTTACCCTAAAGTACCAATTTAATTAATTAGCTCTAACGAATTAAATTTCCCAAAGTTGAGTATTTTATTTATGTATATCCCTTAATTTTCAATGTAGTATTTCAAAAAAAAAGTATGGCACGAAAAAAATTGCAGTAAATCATAAAGCGGCAGATAAAAGGTTAAATTAGTAAGTACTTTAATATTATAGCTCCATAATTTTTCTATAGAGCTAAATTAAAATAATTATTTATAAAATATGATGTTCTTTTATCAAGTAATTGGTCTCAGATAAAATTTCGTTGACCTCGAAGGGCGAAATGTTTCAATAACGATTATATAATTCCAATGTTGATTCTATCAACTTTTCAATGTGAAATATGAATGAAGTAATTCCAAAAAAAAAATAGCTGAACAATTTTCGTTAATTTTCGTAGCATAATATGATAATAAAATAAGAAGTGTTGCACTCAAGCTCGTCCCCGAGTTTATTGCATTCAATTCAGAATTCGAACTTAGAATTCTGATGTCATTTAAGATCCGTTGGCAAACAGGGTAATGCATGTCAAATCTGTCGAAACTCAGTCTTAACACGACGTCGTGTGGAAGTTTGGAGGATGGGGTACAAACTCTTTGTACTGTCCTCATGACTTTTGAACTGAGGTTCAAAAAAAGTTATGAGATCCCCCACCAACAGCTTTCACATTGCTTCTCAGTGCTGTCAGGCCCGCTTTTCCGCTTAGGCGCACTAGGCACATGCTTAGGGTGCAAGAAATTTGGGGGCGCAAAAAATTGGAGGGTGAAAAAAAGAAAAAAAATTAAAATTACAGAGAGAACGTGTACAATTTAGTATTTATTAAGAAGCCACTCATTTAATTTGATTCTTGTAACAGTTAAAAAAATAGCTTTTTTCTGTAATTTGCTTAATTATTGTTTTGCAAGTTAGATATTTAAACAATACTTGATCTTTCAGAGCGTTATCGATCTAGAATTCTATTCAAATTTGCTACACAATCTTCTATGGCACATTTGCCATGCGTTTCAATCTATAATAGAGTTTTTATGGTTATTTTGGGAACATTTATATCACATAATACATAATGTTCAATACATTTCGAGTATTTCAACGTATATTTTAATTGTATTTCTTCGACACTCATTTAACTAAAGGTCCACGATGTAGAGGGACAGTTGCATGATAAATCTGTCGATGCTCTCAGTCATCCCGTTGGCGTGGTATGGATGCTTATATAGTACAGTGGTTAAAGATTTCGAGATTTATCACCAATAACAATAAGCAAAAAAATGAAGAGTTATATTCCCTAAGGAAAAAAAATTACTTATCCAGTAGTCAAAAATTTAATAGGTAATCCAAAATCAAAAGAAGCAATAACGTTTTCGTTCAAGAAATCAGACTCAGGGGTTAAATAAGGGAAAAGGGAGAAAATTTTATATTTTGTCGGAGATATCTTTTGTTAAAAAAACAAAAGTTTAAAAAAGTTAAAAACAACTGTTTGTTTTGTTTCCAAAACAAAAAAAAAATTAGCTTAACATGTATAATTTAATTGTTAACTAAAGAACTAAATCCTACTTTTTAAGAAGTATCTATGAGCTCAGAAAGGAGGCAATATTTGGTGAAAAGTGCAAAGGAGCACTTAGAGCGATCCACGCCTCCGACATATGCATGAAGACAATAGATGTAATATTCTCTAATTCGTCCATTTTTTTTTAAAGTTATTATATTTTTTGCGGTTTCTCCTGTTCCGTGATATGTTCTGGTTTGATCCTTCTTACATATTTATGGAAATAAAGCAAGCGTTTCTAAAAAATCAATACTTTATGGAAAATTTAAAAAGTCTTAAGGCACTGTATGTCTCTGCATTATTGCGGAATGACATAATTGATTGTAATGAAATAATTGACTCAAGAATTATAACACAGAAAATTTAAAAGAGAAACAAAACCCTTTTATATGTAGAAAAAAGTTGAGACATTTTATTGAAACAAAACTAATTTTTATTCTTCATTTAATGAGACTAAAGGCAGTGCTGTGATGTGAATGAAAGCTTTTTCGAAAAAGATTTTATTTTTAAAAAATTGAAACATGATAAAATATAAAATTGTGGTCTTCAAATTGCGTTATTCATAATAGCCTTGTGATGTGCGAAGGCTTTCCAAGATGTACTTAAGCCTAAAAAAACGAATGAAAGAAAAGGAACAGACATTAATATTCCAATCAATGCTATAAATTCACTTAGTAATAAGAAAACTCAGCGAGGTAGGAGTAACAATACGACAATAAATGGTAGTTTTCCTTTTTCATAGCACCTTGCTGTCATCTAAATTCTGCGACTTATTTTGAGCTTTTAGTTCTTTATATTGTTTTTTTATTATGAAATCTATTTAAGAATAAATTTAGAGGGAGGATCTTTACAAATCTATAAAAAATAAAAGGTATATAAAAAAAACCCTTGATTTTGTTACAACTCACCCAAAAATTTCAATTTTTGTTTTCCTTAATTTATGCTATTTAGAAGTGTAACAATTTTCTCCCAAGGAGAAAAAATGGTCTTATTCTGATTAAGTAAATTTTTAGATTTCTTATCTCATATATGTATCATTTTTTAATAAATAGTTTTTAAACTAAGACTTAGATAATTTTTTAACTTTTTTTTTTTCTAACACATTCTTGATAATTAAGTGAAGTTAGTAAAAAAAAATAAACAAATTATATTGTTAACTTTTAGAGATTGTAAATAGCCATTGAAAGATTGGAAAACCCATTTTAATTCTTCTCAGAAGCACATTAGCGTTTTTTTTTCTTATTGTAAATTAATTCCGTACCCTTTTTAGGGAGTAGCTTCAAACGTAGCATTTTCCCTATCTCCGTACTGTTAAAAATGGAACTTTTAAAAAAAATTATTGCGTATGTGTGGCTGTACAGTCACTAAATATTTTTTGTGTTTGTTTATTACCTTGTTATTACTATTTTAAGGAGAGTATTTACTTAAAAAAATTCTGAGTAGTTATTTTTTTTAAATTCAAATGAGGAGTAATATGAAAAATTTTCAAGGCGATAAAATTTAGCGTACAATTTTGCGCAAAATTGTTTCAAATAACTTTTCTGCCACACATATACAAAATCTCTCGTTCAAATATTTATTTATAGAGTACTAATATGCTCCAAAGTTTTAAACTTATAAGATAAGTAGTTTTCAAAAATGTTCCTTTTGAGTTGAAATTTACACTTTTTAAAAATTGAGATTTAAAAAATAAGCACTTTAATTTATTAACTAAAGCATATTAACATGATAGATTCGATTGTTAAAACACTTCTAGTTAAGCTGGAGCAAAAATTTAAACTGTATAAGAAGCAGAAAAAAAGTTGTAGTTTATATTTTCCACTAAAAATTAAAAAATAAATTTTTCCCGAAGCCACTGCCTGAAAGATTCACTTGAAAAAAGAATTGCTATCCCCTATACAATAGTTGAAGAACTATGAGTTATACATCTCAGCAGTAGCACACACGGGGAATTTTTCAAGGGAGGGGAGGGGTCCGGGTTCGAAAGTTCACCATTCTTGTATCGTGCTCCTTTTGATTTTGTCGATTTTCGGGAACAAAACACAGTAAAAAACTAATTATTAAATAAATAATTAGCATTAATTAATAAAAGTAATCATTAATAACAAATAATTAAATCTTACGTACTATATACTTAGAATTATAATCAATCGGGAAAAAAATCAAGGGCTTTTGGGGGGGTCCGGACCCCCAGGACCCCCTCCTTGTTTGCGCCACTGCATCTCAGCCATCGTAAAACAGATGGGAAACAACTCTAGGGATCATTTTCGCGACCGTCTTGAAAACAAAATACTATATATCCTCTACAAAACTGACATGTTTGCTGCTGACTACACTTTTTATAAATAATATTTTACATTGAAAATTTTGTTACATATTGAACAATACGTTCAATGATAATTCCGTCTTAATAACAGTGTGCTATTTATTAAAATGTATTAAATATGCTCTACTGAAGAAATGTTAGGATATTAAGGAAATATATATATCAAAAAATATTTTTAAAACATTCTATATTTTCCACATAATCTCATTTTCAAAAAATAACATAAAAGTAAACAAGAAAAATAGCATACCAAAAGAGCTTAATAGATTTTAATTCGTTTTAAGTAACAATTTTAGTTCTATTATATCAAATAGCTTTTAATTTGATTGTTAATGGGCATGAATACTGACATGGAAAATTCTAATATTCCCTTTTAAAAATGCTTTAAGTTTGGCTCCGTATTGGTATCTATTGAACTATATCACACAATTTTTTTATTAGACCTTTTCATCAAGGCCTTCACTATCAAGAGAAATTATTTTTTGCTCCCTGGAATCCCTTATTTTGCTTGAAACAGAGGAGAAAGTTGTTAAAACAATATCTTGTTTCATTGCTTTTAGTGGATGGACTAGCCGAGTGTTCATGGCCACAAACTCATAACTAGCCTCCAGTCCAGGTACCGCTGAAGGCTTGTATAGAGTTCTCATGCTGACGTGATGTGGAAGTTTCGGGGGAATTGGGTACTAGCTCAGGTATTGGTCTGTCACTTGACCATGGTACGAAATTTGAGGTCCACCAATAGCCCTCGTGTTGTGTGTGTGTGTGTGTGTGTGCTTCTGAGTCCAACTTTAATGAATAATCAATTTATTGCTTTTAAGTTTAATCGCTTAAAAAACTGTATTTTTGAATAATAACTTTTGCACATACCTCCAAATAGTCAGAAAATGTTACATACATTCTTTTTTTTATTCATAAAATAGTTTCAATATTTTAAAATCATTATTCTTATTTAAGTGTATTTTTACAATACATATGATTCTTTTGCTCTGTTTCGTCATTATGAGCAAAAAAAAAGTACTTGAATATTCAATCACTTTTAGAATTAATGCATCATTATAACTTTTTTTGTTATTTTAGAAAGGACTACGTAATGCATTTAAGCTATATCATTTATCAGATGGATGCATTTTTTTTTCTATACGTATTTTTTAGATTTCATTTCTATGATTTTCGGCTCATTTTCTAACAATTAATGAATAATAATATGTGATAAAATATGTGAAATAATTTGTTTATGTCCTGAATTGCGTTATTTTTAAAACGTAAAATGAAGTGGATTTTTTTCATGCAATAAGATCTTTTTAGGTAGTAAATTTTTTAAGGAATTTGAATTCATTTTATTTATTTGGAAAACAAAAAGATGTGTTCGGAAAACTAAAATCAATTACAGTCGGACCCCTATTGAACGAATTCATCGGGACCGAACACTTTATTCGTTGATTCGTGGCTATTTGTAACATTGGGGGGTACAAAAACAAACAACAAAAAAACTGTGTGTGTCGACTCCGATGCATGACTGGAATTTACTCCTTAGGTACGGTTATCTTTGATTATATAGTAGGCAAACAATAGGGGCGTAGCTACTGCCGTATCAATGATACGGGGACCCCATGTTTCAGGGGCCCCAACATGTGTAAGCAAAATATCCTAAGCTATTAAGAAGCTTCAAAACAAGAGCCCCAGAGAAATTCTGATACCGGGCTTACGCCAGTGCATTTTCATTAGTATTCCACCTCTTCCAAATATTGTTTCTCATAGCAACCTGAGAAAGTTTAGGCCGTGGCATTTTCACAACAAGAAAAAATTCATGAAAAAGCTTCTAAGTTATATAAATTATTTTTTTAACAAAAAAATTAGCTTTGAAATCAATCTTAAATAATTATACGAACTCAAAAAACTCAAAACATGATCAAGTAGAAATGATTTTTTAGTATTAAAAATTGAAATTAATAACAATTCAATTCAACAATAACAATTCAAGAGTGGAAAATGCTTTAAAATGAAACCTAAATCAAAATCTAAGCTCAAAAAACTTCAAATATCTTAAAGAATAATTTGTTATCAGATCCGAAATTTGGCGGCAAGGTTCCCAATGATATGAGCCACAAGAAAATGCAGAAAGAAAAAAATATCGGTGTTATTGATGTTTGTAAGGGAGGGACTGTGCAACCTTGAAATAAATCAAAGAAAAGAACCGTATTGAGTCTGGATTTTCTTTTTCGACGGTAAAACAACTGATAGATTTTCCAAGAAACTCTTCTTAATCTCTGTTTGATTGCAGTGAAGTATACAAAAGTGCAGTTGAAAAAAATTAAATTTATTTTATATGTGTATTTTACCAGAGTAATTGCTTTTTAATGGAATACAGTTGTCCTATGAATAATATTTAAAACTCCTTTTACATCAAAATAGATTTTCTCTTACAAGGAGAGTGCAAGGTCCTGGGCCACGGATCAAATTTTGTAGGATGATAGATTTAGTTTCCCTGTTCAAAACTTAATGTGCAAAACTTAAGCGACAGGTGGGTTTATTGCCATAACTTCCCGAAAAATCATCTGAGAGACATGAAATTCAGAAATGAGGGACAGTATTATGTACGTAAAGGATGACGAAAGCATTGGCGCTGAAAAAGGAATACAATGCATACGGTATGGAATCAAACAAAAACAAGCTTTATTGAACGCATTGTATCGTGACTCATGATGGTCTATCCAACAGGAAGAACAACAAGCAGATGTTCCTTAATATGGTATATGCCCTCCCCTTTACTGCAATGGTTGCTTCGCACCGTCTCCGCATACTCAGAACCAGCTGGTGCAACATTTCTTGCGGTAGGAGCACCCATTCTTCAATCAGCATGTGTTGGAGTTGTTGGGTGTTCTCCGGATGATCTAAGCGTGCTGCAATACGTCTCCCCAAAGCATCCCACACATGTTCGATGAGATTTAAATCAGGGGAGTACGCTGGCGAATCTATTCGAGTGATATCTTCACTTTCCAGCAGCTCCTCAACAGCAAGAGTCCGATGTGGTCGTGCATTGTGATCCATAAAAATGAAGTCTGGGCAATGGCACCTCGGAACAGACGCACATGGGGAAGAAGTACCTCCTCACAATAGTGATCCCCGGTTACAGACCCTCTATCGAAAATGTGGAGCTCAGTTCTCCCATTCAGCATAATGCCTCCCCAGACAAGAACTCCAAGACCACCGTAATTGTGTCTTTCCTTGATGTTACTGGTATAAAACCGTGTCCCGATCTCTCTCCAAATCAAAACGCGTTGAGAATCGCTTCTGATACTGAACCGACTCTCATCCGTAAAGAGGACACGACTCCATTGACAGTTGTCCAGTTTTTGTGCTCTCTGCACCACTGTAAACGGTGGAGTCGGTGTTCAACTTTCAACGGGAGGCAGCGTTCAGGACGGCGAGAGAATAGACCCTCTTTGTGAAGGCGTCTGACCAGAGTAAACCGCGACACTTGTCGCCCCGTTGCCGTAGAGAGTTGCTGAGCAATGACGCTTGTTGACTGTCGTCGGCCTCTTTTCACCTGCAGGATGATATATCGGTCATCCCCTGCAATTGTCGTCCTCGAGCGGCCACCACCAACCTTTCTAACAGCTGTACTTATGGTTTGGAACGCTTTCCAAGCGCGCGAAACGACACTTTTGTTGATTCCGAACTGTGCAGCTACACTGGTGACGGTACGCCCCTCCTCCAGCTTTCCAATCATTCTTCCACGTGTGAAGTCGTCCAGGTGATTTCTTCTAGCCATATTTCACGAACTGACTCACTGGCACTTGCAACGAATAGGTTGAATTGCGTCTCCGTCCTTCATTTTATTCTACTGTTGAGCAGCGCGTGCCAACATCACGCGTTTTGCGTACGCTCACGTCGCTTCTGACGTTTGGTTCCTGATATTTGCATACGCATGACGTTTCTACTGACTTACTGGTCCACTGTACTGATCTCCAAACCTCCTTTTCTGCAATTTCATTGCTATCTGCTAAATGTTTACATTGTTGCTTAAGTTTTGCACACCAGTGTATATGGCTATATAGGCCACTACTCAAGAATGTTTTATATCTGGGGGCGTAACAATTTGAATTGCCTAGGGTGCAAGCGAGGTTAAAAACTGCCATGAGTGCTATAAGTACAATTTTCAATCAACTCACTAAGGGCTTTGTGGGAAAGGTGGTATCCATTTCGACGGAGATCAATGACTGTAAAATGAATGACAATCTTTTGTTTCACTTTTTCCTCCCAATTTGTGAAGCAGTTACTAAAAAATGATGATCAGGTTGTCGCTTAGAGTTCTATAGACAGAGGAAAAAACATTTAGTTGCAAGCAATATTCTTTCTATCACTTTTCTCATCACAGAATGGGGCTCTGAGGGAAATTCCGTCCACCAACATTATGTATGGATCCAACAGGAAGACAAGGGTGATGAGAAAGGTTTGGAAAAAGAGAACAATTCGGAACGAGGAGTAACTCACATGCTTTGAGTGCAACCGCAATATACTCCTATATCTTGGAAGAAATAAAAAAAGAAGATATTTATACAGTTCAATGAGAAAAAAGTTGTTCTGTTTTACAGTCCATTGTGAAGCTACTATACTTTAACCCTTTAACTGTCAAGTTATTTTGATGATTTGGGTACATAAATTGTCAATTTTTTTGCGCTGCAAAAATCAAATGATTAGTACAAAATAAAATATACTTAGTAGTTCAACACTGATATTTTGAGCTACTTGCATAAAAATTTTTAGGTTTTATATAGCAACTGCATATTCGTTTGAATGGGTGCCCGACATCATGACAGCGGTAAAGTTCGCATCTCTGGTGAATTATTTTCTAAAAAATAAAATAAAAATGAATGAAAAAGAATACCTACTAGTAGTTCTCAATAATTCAGTTTCGTGGTGTGGTTTAAATGTCCTCCGGTCGGTGTGAGAGAGGGAGGAAGCTCAGGAATCGTCCTCGTTACTTGACCATGGTTCAAAATTACGAGGTCCGTCGCCAAAAGCCCTCGAGTTGCTAAATACACTGATGTGCAAAAATTAAGGACGAGACGGTTTTTTCAATATAACTTTGTACAAAAGCTTTCCAAATCAACACATTTAATACCGTAAGATCCCCAATACGTAAGGACATGTGTAATGTAAGCAACACGTACTAAAAGAGAAATCAGAGGGATAAAAAGAAGCTTGATTGAAAAAGTAGCATGGAGAGCAATGCGACTGAAGGCCGAAACATCCCTGTGAAGGGTGTCCAGCAAGAAACATCCGGTCTTTAGTAGGGGATATGATCTCCCCTGACTGCTAGGCAGGTTTCACAGCGTCTGCCCATGCTGAGAATGAGGGGGTCAATGAGTTGTTGAGGCATTGCTGCCCATTCATCTTGCAGCGCCAATCGAAGCTCCCGAATCGTTACTGGTGGTAAGGTACGAGCTGCCAAGCGTCTGACTAGAAAATCCCATACATGCTCGATGGGATTGAGATCCGGAGATCATGCCGGCCAATCCATACGTTCAATATCCTGTTCGGCAGCTACTGTGCGATGACATGGTGCATTGTCGTCCATGAAAAGGAACTGCAGACCCATAGCGCCTCTTAAAAGACGCACATATGGAAGAAGAATCTCGTTACAATAACGGGTCCCGTTGAATGAACCTGCGTCGAAGATGTGAAGGTCTGAACGACTACCAAGCATGATGCCTTCCCAAACGAGAACACCGCGACCTCCATACCTGTCCCTTTCAATGATGTTCGAGGGATGATTGCGGCTTACCCGCTCTCTCCAGATGAGTATGCGATGAGAATCGCTACTCAAACTGAATCTGCTCTCATCTGTAAAAAGTACTCGTCCCCATTCATTGTCTCTCCAATTCCGGTGTTCCCGGCACCACAGAGAACGCCTTCTCCGATAAGCAGGCGTTAAAGGTACACACCGTACAGGGCGTCGTGCAAACAGACCACCACCGTGCAGTCTTCTGGCCACGGTAAAACGCGATATCGGTCGTCCAGTCGCCTGTGTCGTGTATCTAGCGATTTCTCCTGCTGTCTGCCGCCTGTTTCTTCTGGCCTGTAAGACAATGTACCGGTCATCTGCGGGTGTGGTTCCTCGTGGACGACCACTACTGAACCCCGGATAGCTGTTCCTGTAGTTTGAAATTGTCTCCAAAGTCGTGCAACGATGCTGTGAGCAATTCCGAACTCTGCAGCCACACTTGTCACGCTGCGGCCTTCCTCCAACTTCCCAAAGATTCCACCTCGGGTAAAAGCATCCAGATGTCATCTAACAGATTGATTATTCGCCATTTCTCGCTGAGGCAGCAACTCGGTGTGATTTTAACTGCTATACGGCGTGCAATCTCTTTGCCAGAAATACTTATCTTACACCGACAACATACTTTAGACTACTCAGACACTCCCCCATTATGTCAACCTCCATATCTGCGCATGTGCTACCGTACATCACCTTACTTAATCTCCTGATTGGTCTTTCTGTCCGCTCTGCCTCTTCGTTCAGCTGATATGCTAATTTTTCGACTTCGTCCTTAATTTTTGCACACCAGTGTGAGTGAGTGAGTGAAGATTAACGTCGCACTGTTCAGCTGCACGAGAGCTTTTGGCGACGGACCACGTAATTTTGAACCATGGTCAAGTGACGTGGACGACACCTGAGCTGGCACCCCCTCTCCTAACTACCACACCACACCAGCGGGAGGACATTCAGCTCTCGACAGATTTAGCGTGCATCGCTGCCCTACACGGCGGGTCTTCAGTGGTAGTGGGCTCGAACTCGTGACAAAGCCAGCCACGATCCGATGCCTATACCACTCGGCTACCGCGGCCACAGCACACCAGTGTAGTGTGACGTTAATATTCATTCACTCTAGGCAAAAATCATGTTGTTGCAACGCTATTTGATAATACTAACGCTTTCAAACAAAAATTATTACGTTGGCTTAAAAATTTCGTAAAAATTAATTATAATGAAAATTTGTTTTACTTTGAGAGCTGTTAATATCTATATTCATAAAATCACCTAAATTAAAATTTCAAGAATATGCTTAACAAATTAAATTGTTAGAAATGGAACTCAATCGAAGATTTTCTGATTTTAAAAGCTATAAATTACAGTTTCGAATTTTTACTTTACCTCTATCTATCGATATTAAAATTGTAGATGAAAACTTACAAATATATATATATATATATATATATATATATATATATATATATATATATATATATATATATATATATATATATATATTAAGTAAACTGAAATCCAATGCAATTCTTTCTTGAAGCAAAAATGTATGGAATTTGAGAGATTCCAGATTTCACATACATATTTATCTGTAGATCAATTTCCTGAAATGCTATCTTTTGTTACGCATACAATGAATATGTTTGGTAGCACTGATTTATGTGTGCAACTATTTTCTTTAAGAGAAGACTTTCGCAAAATTATAGTATTTATATTAAAAGCAGTTGGAGCACAGGCACATGAATTTTTCCTGAATTTAATGATCTTTTAAATATTTTTAAAAACTATTTGAAAATATTCATTCTATACTTTTTTCTTTTTTTCATCCAAGTTTCATTAAGCATTTTTCTCTAAAATGGGACCGATTATTTAATTTTAAATTATAAAGATTCGCTATGTGATTCTAATCCTGTGATAAATTTACGTGAACATTTAAATTTCAAAATTAATGAGTATTTGTTTCTTCTCAGGTTGATAAATAATAATCTTATACTTAAGTTTAATATTTTGAATTGTAATACTAAAATTATACTTTTTAGCATTACACACACAGTTATGTTTTAAATAATGTAAAATCCTTAATTTCTTTACTTAAGATTTACATATTATATGAGCACCCCTAATTTAGTTTGATACAAAGAATATATATATATATATATATATATATATATATATATATATATATATATATATATAGCTTTCAGCTTAATGAAATTCTAAATTTATATTAAAAATAAAAAGGCAGAATAATAATTATATAAATAAAAAGTCAATTGAAATCAAATTGCATAGCTTATAAAATTTCGCGTGTGATAACTATATTTTTCAGTCATTTAAATTTATCGATTATTAATAATTGAATACAAGTGTGACAGTAAACACACACAAATAATTTATATCTATTATTAAATATTTTATAAATTTTTAAAAATTTTGAAAAGCGCTCAAGATTAATTTCAAGATTCCTTTACACCATGTTAATACGGAAAATAATATTAAAACTAAACTTAATGTTTGTAATATTTGTTATCTAAATTTTGTTTAAATTTCTCCATCAGGTGAAGTATGCTCTCACAAGAATATTTATATATTTGTTTTTATATGAAACTTTTTTAACTTTCTAAAGGAATTGTATTTTAAATGTCATTTCAAAAAGTTCAATGTACAACAAAGTAAAATCTGTTTCGATTTTAAATTATGAAGGAAGATTGGAAATATAAGACTTTAAAATTGATTGCCTTTTTCCATTAGTCATTAATCGCAATTTCCGAAGTGTATATATACACAATTTATTATGTAACTATTCATAAAATTTAAATGAAAAATGCAATCTAAAATGCGTATTTCTGAAAAGAAAATCAGCATTGGAATAATAGAGTTTAAGACTACGTATATTCTTTTATCTTATTTCAGGTTGCCTAATTTCTTATGTATAATTTTAATTACGAATTATCTTTTTAATATTCTTATCTATGAGTTAAAGTCATTTAGAAATGATTTAGTTGGATAAATTAATGTCAAAAAATATTTTTTAGATGCAGAGAGAGTAAGATATTTATATTAAATTCACCCCCCCCACACACACATACAAAGACATTCGAACATTACGGTTATACACAAAAGCATTTTTTGTTCGCTCTGAAGATCTCAGTTTTGATAGGTTTCATCAATCGAAAAATTTTCGAATCATACGATTTCCGATAAAGACTTTTGTGATTGGTCAAAATACGTGGATAATGCAAGATTGTATCATCGTTTTTTTCAAACGCAAACGTGTCAGTTTCTTAGGGGACAAAGTTGTGGTTATTTCCAGTTGGGAGAGTAAACTAAAAATTGATACTCATGCAAAGTCTTGCATATATGTAAATATATTGTATTTAGTTTTATACTTATTAGTATATATTTAGTGACACCAGGACTCATTTCTACGACTCGACAGGAACGACGTTGTCAAAAGGTTCGCGATCATGAACATTCGTCTACTACCTATTAATGGATAAAATAGAACTAATATATAATAAAATATATAAAAAACATGAATTCAGTTGTGCAACCGATGTCCATACCGATTCAAAAATAATAGTTTAATTACACTGCTCAAAACAATTAAAGGATATTGTGAGTTTTATATAAAATAAAGATATAAGCGAACTTTTTTTTGCCGAAAATGGAAGAAGATAATCACAAATGCAAATTTTTCTGATTTTCAAACTGTGGAGTATGCTAATTTTGAGTTCGACATCAAAAACATCGCTTCAGCGGCAGCGAATGAAATGTGACTTTCAACTGAAATGAAGACAAGGATGATCGGCACTCAGTGACTGCTTTGTTTCGATGAGTACGATGTCTCAGCGAAGTCATTTAACCGATTCAGAAGCTTGGAGAGTTGTAGGTAGGTTAGAAGGGGGCCAAACTCAAGCCGAAGTAGCGCAAGCCATTGGAGTGTCACAAAGTGTGATTTCCAGGATCTGGAACCGTTTTTTGGAGACTGGAAGTGCAGGCCGAAGACCAGGACAAGGTCGTAGACGGACAAAAAAACCCAATGAAGATCGTTATTTTATGTTAAAGGCTCGGAGATACCGAAATATAAACGCTACTCTTCTCCAACAACACCTTCGCTCGGCTACTGGCACCACGGTTTCAACTCAGACTGTCCGAAACCGGCTCCATGGTGTAGGTCTGTATGCTCGCCGACCGATAGTATGTGTTAAACTAACATCAAGGCATCGTCGCGACCACAGGGAGTGGGCAACAGAGCATGTGGACTGGAGGAGAAATGAATGGAGCAATGTTCTTTTTCTCACGAGTCCCGTTTTTCTGTTCATCCGAATAATAGGCGTATTTTCATCTGGAGGGAGTGTGGCAGTAGGAATAATCCTGCGATGAACTCGATTTTACGACAGTATTCCCGTACACATATAAAGTCTAAAAAATTGTGATTAGACAGACTGTGACTAGATTTATTCATTTCCATTGCAATATATCACAAAGCAATATTTGCCAGTTTTGAAATTTGGATAAGCGTATTGTAAAAAAGTATGTTTAATTTAAAATCAAATGTGGTTCTTTAAGTTAAAAGTCAAAGAGAAGCAAACACTTTTAGCAAATCACCACGTAATCCATATTTTTTATTAAGAACACTTCTTATACACAAGCCAATGGTTACAGTTAACGCTCCAGTGAGAGTTGAGTAGTTGTTCGTGTTTGATGAGCCTCGGATTTGAAACACAACATCCTCCCCCTTTTTGAGTCTACTCAGACTCAAAAACAGTAGTGACATTGAAAACGTTTAGTCTCCTGGGTCTCTGGATAGTACGTCCATATTTCGACACCTTAGGCATATTAGGAGGTGCATTCACAGGTATTGCACTTTCTGAGACATCAACGCCATCAGAAGGAATTTTAAGTGCTTCAGCATCCAATGGAACATCATTAGACTCTCCCATTTCATCAGATTGAATTTCCAAAGGAAAAACTCTTTGGATAGGACGGATGATCTCGGAATTACTGCATCTCAGCTTTAGGGTGCGTACTTTTCCGTCCCTTCCAGGAATCAGCTCAATAACTTTGCCTAAAGGCCAATAAAGTCTCTTTTTGTTGGGATTTTCGAGGAGAAAGAACTATCTCACCTACCTTAAGGGCTCGAGTCGTCTTATGAGCCTTTTGCACTAATAACCCTAGATATTCTTTACGAAACCTCCCTCTTAGATCTTTCAAAGGCCTCGCTCGAAATTTGACCCTTTTTTGAAATCTCGCAAAATCACTTAGATCTAAATCAGTCATATCCAGGGATACATTGCTCATCATGAACATTGCAGGTGTCAAAGGTATTAGGTCGTTCGAGTCCTCAGACACATATGTCAAAGAACGACTGTTGACTATTGATTCACAGTCACACAAAACGGTAAGAAGCTCTTCATACGTCAAGACTGAATTCCCTAACGTGCGTTTTAAGAGATCTTTAAGCACTCTTATGAGCCTCTCCCACCAACCTCCCCACCAAGCTGCAGTGGGAGGATTAAACTTCCATTTTATGCGTTGAATCTCTGCTTGCCGTTCAATCGTTCAATCGTTAGGTTTTTGAATACCCGGACAGCACCCCTGAAATTAGTTCCATTATCAGTGTACACGACAGAAGGCCTCCCCCTTCTAGCTATGAAGCGACGTAAACTCAACAAAAAATTGTTGGTTGACAATGCTGTAACCAACTCCAAATGCACTGCACGATACACTGCACATGTATAGAGAACAACCCACACTTTTTCACCATTTTTGAGGAAGAGAGGTCCGGCAAGATCAATACCTATCACTTCAAACACACCAGCATCCCTTACCCTATCAGCCGGTAAAGATACAGATTCACTTTTAACTGGTCCCGCGTTGTATCTTTTACATTTTACACAATTTTGAATGATATTTCTGACTGTCCTCCTTGCCCTCCTCCCTCCTCGTTATTTTCGGGAAAATATTCTTTTTGTACAGTGGATATTAAGGTATTTTCAGCCTTTTCAATTTCGGATGTTGAAAGTTCCTCTAAATTTCTATTTTTTGATTGTCTACGACAGTGACTCAAAAATCTCAGAACCCAAGCCGTCATCCGAATAATAGAGTGATATAATTAGAGAATTTTATTGAATACCACGTTTCTCTCTTATCTGTAACATTAAGATTACACAGCTTAATTTTTCTTCCCTCACAATAGAGAACTTTAGTCTCACATTGTAACTCATTTGTTGGCCAAGTTACATCAGCCCCCAGAAGCCACTCTGGACCCCCAAACCCTTTACTTTCTAAAAGATGTCGTGGAGAGCATCCACGAGATAGAACATCAGCGGGATTCATTCGCCCTGGGACATGCTCCAGTTTTCTGGAGAAGAAATTCTAGCTATTTCCTTAATTCGGTTCGAAAGAAAAATCGACCATTCCCCATTATTTTTATCCAATGAAGGGATACCATAGAATCTGACCAATATGTTATTTTTAAATCAGGTATATCAAGCGAGTTTCTAATAGAATTAGCTATTCTGGCTCCCACACAACAAGCTAGTAGCTTTAACCGAGGCATTGATACACTTTTAGTAGGTTCTACTCTTGCCTTAGCTCTAAGTAAATGTAATTTAATTCCTGATGCTAATTTAGTCCTAACAAAGGTGCAGGCAGCATAAGCCTCCTTGGATGCATCCACAAAAACATGAAGGTCTGAATCTGAATTCATTTCACAATATCTGGGGACTTCTAGATTTTGAAGGAGCAAACTTTCTTTAAACCATTTATCAAATTTATTACACGATCCAAGTGGTAGGGGACTGTCCCAAGCTAATTTCAGTTTCCAAGTTTCTTGCAACCACATTTTGGGTAATAGAGTAGCAGCCGTTAAAATCCTTAAAGGATCAAATATTCCCTGAACAGCCGATAAAATTGTTCTTTTTGTCATTTCTGTCAGTTTTTCCAAAATTGCATTATTAACCGTACATCTTAGAGTATCTCTATCCAAATTCCAAGTTAAACCCAATACCTTGGTATCTCCCTCACATTTCGAAATAGATTCTTGTTTGACATTGCATTCCCATCCCCTCAAATTAAAGCATCCATTAGACATAATTTTTCGAACCTTATTGACAAATGACCCAATCTCTTGCGTATCTGATCTCCGGTAACACAATTATCAACATAAAAAGAATGGCGAAGCTTAGATACGATATCCATATATTTTGAGGGAGTATTATCTAGTAGGTTATTGATAGAAGCAGCTAACAAAAATGGGCTTGAACACACCCCAAACACCAAACGACAATGACGATAAACTATTTCATTGTTTTCATGAGGATAGAAAAGCCTTAAAAAATCCCTATGTTCAGGCGTGACACTTATTTGTAAGAAAACCTTTTCAATGTCAGCCGATAAACCAATGGGATACATACGAAATCTATCCAAAATATCCGGAATTAATTCTATTAAATTAGGACCTTTAAGCAAACAATCATTAAGCGAAGGATTATTTCCTTCTCTAGCAGTAGCATCAAAAACAGGTCTTATTTTTGTTGTTTCAGAAATTTTAAACACGGCTCTATGGGGAAGATAATAAGCATCAGTTTCAATCTCGGTTTCAGTTACTTTTCTATAATTTTTAATGCTTCCCATTCCTCAAAAACACTAGCATATTCTTTCAAAGAATTTTTCTCCCCCATTTTTTTACATGTCCTCTTAAGCCTTTTCAGAGTTAAGCCTCTATTATCCCTTAGTTGACCCTCTATCTTAAAAGGTAACGCCACTTCATATCTGCCACTTGGAAGTATCTTTATGTCCTTCTGAAATCTTTCAATCATATCTGAATGCTGTATCTCACTTTTAATATTTTCCACTGGATCTCTGATCCCTATAGTTTCAAGGTCCCATAATTCTTTAACATTCAGTTGATTTAAAAACATACTTAATTGCCTCTCCCGAATGGCCGGTACGGAAACCTCAGTATTATCATTAACTTCTTGGCTCGATTTACCCATTAAAGTTAACCCTAACATAGTACCAATAGCCATCATACCCGACCTTAATTTTATTTATCTACCCGACAAAATTACACTAATTACATCAGCTCCTAAAAGCATATCTATTTCATTTACAGAATTGCATAAATCAGGCACTATGATACCCTTTTCTTTAATTTCAGATAGAACCTGCAAATCCTTTACTTTAGGTAAGTATCCACATATTTTATTTTCAGAAAAAACTTTAATTTGACAAGAAAAACTGTCATCTATACTCTTAATAATAACATTGTATAGGAAATGTTTGCTTGGAGCCGTCTCTCTCCCCCCCCAAACAAACCATGAACAATGGTTTGTTTTAATACCGGTTTTAAACTCAAATGATCAATAACTCTCCGAGTTATCCAAGTAAGTAGCCAAGTAAGATCTTTGAGACCCATTATCTAGCAAACGACGCAAAACCATTTCACTATTATTATAACACAATTTTAAAGCTCTAGTTTTCAAATACACACTAGTAATTAAAGACTGACTGGCAAGGGAGTTACTAATGGTAGCCCCAACTGTCTCATTTTTAAATCAAATTCCTCCTTTTTATTACATAATAATGCGTGATGGCTTTTATCGTCACACAATTCCTGCACTTTAACATTTTTAATCTGCAAGAACGAGCATTATGACCCTTATTTAAACATCGAAAACATGCTCGATTTCTAATTAAAATACTCTTTTTATCATTTAACGACAATTTTTTAGCAATGAGACAGTCAGAGGTCCAGTGATTAGATTGAGAACAAAATAAACAAGATCTTGGCTTGCCCGACCTCTCTCCTTCAGTGTTAACGAGAGCAACACTTGTAGCCAAAGATGGCTCCTCTGCGTTGGCTTTGACTTTCTGACGTTGCGTGGACCCCAGTCCGGTACTAGCGAGGAGAATCATTTCTTCCGATTCAACTTCTTTGCGGAGAAAAGTCATTAATCTGTCGAGAGATCGGCCTCTGTCTTGACCTTCTGATGTTGTTTCCGCATTCCTGCACCTCTCCCAGGCCCGTAGAACGGCTTCCGGTAAGCACGACTCCACGAGAGGCTCCAAAAAATCGGCGAACTTTTTCTGCGTTCTCCCTAGCGATTCTAAGGCTAGGAGTTTTGCTCTTTAAAACATCATAAAGTTCGGATAGCTCCAGCCTTATCTTTCCAGTAGCATTTTAATTAACTAAACCAAGCAAGTCTCTTATATAAATCTGTACTAGCAGATCTTCTCGACCAAATCGTTCCTTGACTTGTTGCACAGCTTTTTTGTAGTTTTCCTTTGTTGGTGGAAAACTACTCACCAATCTGAACATTTCTGAACTGGGAACACTGCATTGAATAAGATAATGCATTTTATCGTTGTCATCAATGTTCGAATCGATGTGAATTTTTTCGAACTGATATCAAAAATTGAGAAAGTCCTTTGGATCACCATTAAATCTTGTTAGTTCCAGTTTGGGAAGCTTAAATTTTCTGGTGTTATCTTGCGATATCTCAGCTTCACTTTGCGGTTTATTTAGACTTTTATTAACAGCATACTCCAGCTCCGCAGATACTGATTCATCTTATCGCGGTATTTTTCCGCTTTGTTGAAGTCATCTTCATATTCACCACTCAATGTTTCATCGCCAAGAAGCAATTCCAAAATATGCTCCTGGACGGTATCCAGCCTTGCAAACTTGTCCATTATTTGTCTTTGCAAGGCATACAAATCGGGTAATGAAGTATCCCTTTTCAACGCATCTTCAATAGAAGTGCAGCACATTGTAAATGACATTGTACACATTGTATTTGATCATTCAATTTTGTTTCCATTATTAATAGTAGGGGAAAAAGCATGACAGAAGCAATGCTTGCACTTTGGCGGGTGGAAAGCGTTTCTGGCTTGCACACTTATCATCATAAATGGCGATTTCATGTTAGTATGCAATAAAAATATTTTCAATTCTAATAATAACAATGGCACAAAAAATTTGCTGATAGATTTCACACCAATTATCAGAAGTCGTTATGATAAATTTAACCTGGTAGATTAGTTTCCGATTAATTGTCATGCAGGATTTGGAAAATTCACCATGGGTGTTGGGTTTGTTTTCCCGTGCTCATCACATCAGTTCCTGATACACTTCACAAAGGGCTATCCCTATTGCATCGAAATACTGTAATGTTTACATAATAAGAAAGATAGTTGTATGTAGTTCTTACTGTTTGTGTCATCAAGAGAGAGAGAGAGTTTAGTCACATCTCTATGCATTACTTCTCAGATCAGTCAAAAATTCTACAGAGAATTTGGATTCCCTGGCATTTATGGTGCTCTGGATTGCTCGCTAATCAAAATCCTAAGCCCTGGAGGAAGCTTAGCAGAGACATTTAGGTGCCGTAAAGGATTTTTTGCATTAAATGTGCAAACTGTGAGTGATCCCAACCTTTCCATACGTAACATAGTTGTGCGGTGGCCAGGAAGTACACATGATACGTAGTTAGCACCTATTAGTTGTGCGGTGGCACAATCCAGTTGAAGTACACATGTTTTTTTATACACCTCTATTGTTATTATTTTTTGTCTTATTTTTGACATCTAACTAAAATCTTAAAAATAATTCACAATCTCCAGATATGAAGATAGAAAATATAATAAAATACACAGTAAAAATGTATAAAGGGAATGCTCAGCCCGGGGGCCAAAAATGACATTTATGTGTCTCACAAGGTGGTAGAATTCAAAAAATTATTTTTTAAATAAATGTCTATTTTGTGGTACTTTAGTCAAAATTCTTGTTTTTTAAGAAGTGTTATTTATGTAAATCTATATACAATGCATAGGTATAATGCAGCTCACGCACGAGCAAGAAATGTCGTAGAGAGACAATATGGTGTATGGAAAAAAAGATTTTCTTGCATTGACACACCATTCCGATGTTCGCTGAAGACTGCTCAAACAGTTATTGTTGCAACAGCTGTGCTACACAACCATGCTCTCAGTTTAGGTGATGATGAGGATGAGGATTCCCGTCCACTGCAGCAAGATGATACTATGGTAAACCATAGCCAAGAACATGGTGGAATAGCCAAGAGGAGTTTTTCAATTGATGTATTTACGAGGAAATGTTTTGTAAATAATTTTGTTAATGAAAACATTTTTTTAAAATAAATACATACTCTTCAGAGAAAGCCTTTGTTCAAAGAATCTCCAAGTCATTAAATTAAATTACAGATACAGCATTTATGTTCATTTATTAGAAAACAAAATTATATTACAAACTTATAAAAGAAAATTACAAAAAATAATATTAAATAATATTACAAAAAAAGAAAAATGATGTAGATCTTTTCTTTCTCTAAATCTAATTTCATTTTTTTGTTTAGCATGTTATAGTGCTCCAATTTTGCCTTTAAGACCTTCATCTTTAAAATGTGTTCTTTTCTTTTATAGGTCATGGTAGCTCTATGCTCTTCTTCCCTAAATTGTGCAATCTGTTGATAATCTTTTTCCATTGCAAGTTTTCTGGCATTGGCTGCTTCTGCAAGTGCTTCTGCTGTTTTAACAGAAGCATTAGGTTTGCGCTTTGATTTTCCGATTTTTGCTGCTTTTGTAAGCGGGGTAGAGCATAGAGTTTCCCTGGCTTTCTTTGAAATTCCTTCACCTTGCTCCACTGCTACAGTTACCTACAACCAAAATACAAATATTGATTAAGTCTGTCTGAGTTTAAAACAGAAAAACATCAACAAAGAATCAAAATTTATAACACAATTTCAGTTTCCCTTCCTGTAAAATACATTGCTTTATGCTAGAGTATGATTTAATTTTTACAATTCATTTGATACATTACTAGCCCTATTCAAAATGTTTACACTCAAATTATGTACATTTAAAATAAGCAATCTATATTTATATATTGAATGCTAGTGTATGTTATTTGTTACTTCATATTCCAAAAAAGTAAATTTAATAATGGCTTTTTATTGTGTACTAAAAAGGTGATGTGCTATTTGCTATATGACATGATATATGGATACTTACATCAAGGGGATGATCACATCAAGAGTAAACATATTTTCATCCACTTGTGCTACTATAGACTCATCACCTGAAAAACATGTATTTACTATATAAGTACTACATCTAATAAATATAATGTTAGTCATTCATTCATAGCATAATAGTTTTTTTTTTTTCTTATGTAAGCTACAGTTTTATTTAACAAATTAAAGTTATGAGAGTTGAGTATATTTTTGCTACAAACAACAACTGGAGGTACATATTTGCATGATGAAGCATTCATATATTGTGTGGAATTTGAACTCGGGCCCTTAGACAACATCATCAGAGATAAGCGGGCTATCTCTCATTTTTTTACCAACTACGCTGCTCGGTTGGAGCTAAAACTCTTTCTGAAGAATTGTAAATATTTTGTATATGTAAAATTTGCAATAATAAACATTCTATTTTAACCTACCCAGGGGTTACGGGAAAATTTTAATTCAAAAATAAAAGTAGATTAGGATTTATATACTTGTATACAATCAAAATATAAATTGAAATTTTAAAATAATAAAGAGTTTTGAATTCTCATTGTATAACATTTAACAACACTTCCTAATAATATTACCAACTTTATTCGTACCATGCCCCACTTTTTAATAAGCTCTCAAATTATTGATAGCCATATTTTCAGGCAGCATCACATCAGAACATTTAAAATGTAGAGCACAATGTAACAACAAGTAATTCATAATGACAAAGCTGAAAATAGTCATTTAATTTTTTTAGACGTATCTATTCCTTAATTTTAATTGGTTATTTATTCAATTTGTCAGATGGGAAAGGTGCTCAGACTGTTATATGGATCAATATTTTTATCATCGATTCTTTTACTCAACATTTCATAATGTGATCATTTTGATTTGTATTAAGAGTTCTTTTATATAATAAAACTTACACAAATCACTGTCAGAAAAGTCTATTCAGAATGAAACAGAAAATTTAAATTAAAGGCTAAATAATAAAAAATCCATTTACACTTACCCTGAGTTCCTGAAGATACAGCAGTCTCATATTCGTAATCGCAATCGAATCTGCATGGCAATGGTTCGATTAGTGCACCCATAGCAGCCAGTCGTTCATCTAACGATGTACACAGTAAATTAGGGGGGTTCCTCCACCAGTTTTAAAAATTTCAACTTTATTGGAGCTTCTTTTTTTTGCGACTCCTTTTTAATGTTTTTAAATTTGGTCTGAAGCTGCTGTCGACTTCGTTTACATAGGCTGGCTGCATTGAAATCGACCGTCAAACTATCCCACGCTTCTCCTTTCTTCTTGTTAAAAACTGCATTCATAATTTTGCAGTTTATGATGTATTTATATTTCTCTACAAGATTTAACAGTAATTCCATCTCCTGAACTGAAAAGTTGCTTTTCGACATAGCAAAACAAGAGAAAGAAATGCAAGTCAAACTTAAAAAAAACGTGTTAAAAACAGCTGACCGAATTACGCGCCAAGGTACAACATAAAATGTAAGCAATATGTCCCGTGATTATCATTGTCCAATCACAATGACTGTAACATCTTGCCCCCGCATAACTTACAGATTCGGTAATCGTCAGTTCGAGAATAAGAAATGGGAATCATCCGCGAGTTATCGGCAACCGGGGGTTACCCAATCCGCGAGTTTTCTTTTCAAAAACTCGCGATTGAGAATACCACCGACAGAGGAATGGGATAAATTGCCTCAACAGCTGCTGGATAATGTTGTGCAAAGTATGGTACGACGTGTGGAATGTTGCATCACACTCCACGGTGGACATATCCCGTACTGATACCTTTCTTTAAGGTGCCTGCTAACTTTTAGATGCATTGTTCCATTTCTCCGTACGCAGATCAAATGAACATTTTTTTTCTTTCAGATGTTTCACAGCTTTTGTACTTCCCAGAACAATAAATATTCTTTATTCTAATGTCTGAACAGTGTGGCAACTATATTTTATCCTACTAGGCCTCATGTCTCGCTTAATGTTACGCTACATAGCAATTTGTGAACCGTCCTTAGCAATTGTCCAGCAGTGTATATATACATATATATATATACATATACACTGGTGTGCAAAACTTAAGCAACAGGTGGGTTTATTGCCATAACTTCACGAAAAATCATCTGAGAGACATGAAATTCAGAAACGAGGGACAGTATTATGTACGTAAAAAATGACGAAAGCATCGGCGCTGAAAAAGGAATACAATGCATACGGTATGGAATCAAACAAAAACAAGCTTCATTGAACGCATAGTATCCTGACTCATGATGGTCTATCCAACAGGAAGAAAAACAAGCATATTTTCCTTAATATTGTACATGCCCTCCCCTCACTGCAATGGTTGCTTCGCACCGTCCCCGCATACTCAGAACCAGCTGGTGCAACATTTCTTGCGGTAGGAGTGCCCATTCTTCAATCAGCATGTGTTGGTGTTGTTGGGTGTTCCCCGGATGATCTAAGCGTGCTGCAATACGTCTCCCCAAAGCATCCCACACATGTTCGATGGGATTTAAATCTGGGGAGAACGCTGGCGAATCCATTCGAGTGATATCTTCACTTTCCAGCAGCTCCTCAACAGCAAGAGTCCGATGTGGTTGTGCATTGTGATCCATAAAAATGAGGTCTGGGCAATGGCACCTCGGAACAGACGCACATGGGGAAGAAGTACCTCCTCACAATAGCGATCCCCGGTTACAGACCCTCTATCGAAAATGTGGAGCTCAGTTCTCCCATTCAGCATAATGCCTCCCCAGACAAGAACTCCAAGACCACCGTAATTGTGTCTTTCCTTGTTGTTACTGGTATAAAACCGTGTCCCGATCTCTCTCCAAATCAAAACCGTTGAGAATCGCTTCTTGTACTGAACCGACTCTCATCCGTAAAGAGGACACGACTCCATTGACAGTTGTCCAGTTTTTGTGCTCTCTGCACCACTGTAAATGGTGGCGTCGGTGGTCAACTTTAAATGGGAGGCAGCGATCAGGACGGCAGGAGAATAGGCCCCCTTTGTGAAGGCGTCTGGCTACAGTAAACCGCGACACTTGTCGACCCGTTGCCGTAGAGAGTTGCTGAGCAATGACGCTTGCTAACTGCCGTCGGCCTCTTTTCGCCAGCAGGATGATATATCGGTCATCCCCTGCAGTTGTGGTCCTCAGGCGCCCACCACCAATCTTTCTAACAGCTGTACCTGTGGGTTGGAACGCTTTCCAAGCGCGCGAAACGACACTTTTGTTGATTCCGAACTCTGCAGCTACACTGGTGACGGCACGCCCCTCCTCCAGCTTTCCGATCATTCTTCCACGTTTGAAGTCGCCCAAGTGATTTCTTCTAGCTATATTTCACGAACTGACTCACTGGCACTTGCAGCGAATATGTTGAATCGCGTCTGTGCCCTTCATTTTATTTTACTGTTGTACAGCACGCGCCGACATCACTAGTTTTGCGTACGCTCACGTCACTTCTGCCATTTCGTTCCTGATATTTGCATACACATGACGTTTCTACTGACTTACGTGTTCACTGCACTGATCTCCAGACCTCCTTTTCTTCAATTTCAGGGCTACCTGCTAAATTTTTACATTGTTGCTTAAGTTTTGCACACCAGTGTATATGTCACTTTCTATTGTGTGCCGTGAGGGGAGGGCATATACCATATTAAGGAACATCTGCTTGTTGTTCTTCCTGTTGGATAGACCATCATGAGTCACGACACTATGCGTTCAATGAAGCTTGTTTTTGTTTGATTCCATACCGTATGCATTGTATTCCTTTTTCAGCGCCGATGTTTTCGTCATCCTTTTTACTTACATAATACTCTCCCTTATTTCTGAATTTCATGTCTCTCAGATCATTTTTCGTGAAGTTATGGCAATGAACCCACCTGTTGCTTAAGTTTTGCACACCAGTATATATATATATATATATATATATATATATATATATATATATATATATATATATATACAGTGGCGCACACAAGTGGGTTGTCCTAAGGGTCAGCCCCCACCCCAAAGCCCTTGATTTTTTTAAATGATTATAATTCTAAGTATATAGTTCGTAAAATTTAATTAAATATTTGTCATTAATGATTAATTTTATTATTTAAAGCTAATTATTTATTCAATAATTTGATTTTTACTGTTTTTTGTTTCTGAAAATCGACAAAATCAAAAGAAGCATGATACAAGAATGGTGGACTTTCAACCCTGCCCCCCCCATGAAAAATTCCTGTGTGCGCTACTTTATATATACATATATGTAGTAATATTCTCTTTAGTATCCTTTTTATTAACTTTTTGTACAAAAATTTAAACAAACTTTTATTTTTTGGTTTAAAAAAATAACACTGTAATCTTAATCGTAATCGGCTAGACCTAAATCTCTGTCCCACCCATTCTATCCAATCAAAACTACTATTACGTAATAATCACGCACTTGCACTGCTGGTATAAAGGCAAAAATCTTGTGTAATCGCCCTCTTCTCTTCTACTCTTGCCTCTCTGTAATCATGTATTCAGCCGGCTGCCGCGCGTTCTCTGTTTGTTTTTGTCGGTGCTTGTGCCATGATGTTTGTTTCTTGTTATGTGTAATGCCGTCCCTACTTGATCTTTATGTGTATCTAGATGTGAATAAACTGGATTATTGATTTACATAAGTGCCTCTTCGATAATACAGTACTCGACTGCTCGCCACTAAACACAGGAAAAACACACCACCGACCCTGCCCTACCTTTGGTTCGCCATTGTTAAAATCTACCACTCGACACGACAAATTATGCATTGCTAAAGTTTTCTTCTTATTATTATATATATATATATATATATATATATATATATATATATATATATATATATATATATATATATATATATATATATATATATATATATATATATATATATATATATATATATATATATATATGTGGCAAAAAGTCCGTGAAACTTTAAAAATTCATAAAATCCGGAGAAATGAACGAAAAAAAACTGTTTGAAGGATCAGCATTAGTATGTCACGGGATTTTTTTAAGCTAGAAAAAAAAATAATTCGAAAATCATCCGTAGGTGGCGCTGTTGCAAGCGTTTGTGGATTAGACGGCTATAAAAACCTTTGCTCTCAATGAATCCACATTCATTTCACCATTACAAACAGTGAATGTGAACAAGGATGCTCAGTGCGCCGGATGAAGCTTTGTTGGTGAAGTTATTTTACATGAACGAGGAATCAGCGACCATTGCCTTGTGTAAATTCCGAGTTCAGAAAAATGTGAAGAGTGGAAAAGGCCCTTTAACACCTGCAGGTCTCTTAAAGCTTGTTAAACTTTTTGAGGAAGCTGGAAAGTTGGAGGATCGAGCACAAGCCGGACGACCATGCTTGAAAGAAGAACGTGCACCCTGCATTGCTGTCGAAATGGAAGCGATTGCGTCCGAAGCAGCTTCAGGGACCAGCAGTGCTCGTGAAGCTGCCAGACAATTGGGCTTACCACCATCATCTGTCCTCAATATTCTTCGTCGAATCCTCCAGCTGTACCCATACAAATTGCAATCGTGCCATGAACTTTTGCCAGCAGATACCGCACAGAGGGAAGCATTTTTGAAGTGGGCCTTCCCTAAAATGGAACAGGATCCCATCTGGGTTTTTAACATCTTGTGGACAGATGAAGCTCATTTCTCGCTTCATGGTGACGTTAACAATCATAACTGTCGCATTTGGGTGACCACTAATCCACGTGAGTGCACACATAAGCCATTGCATTCCCCAAAAGTGACAGCATGGTGGGGTTTCACGGGTTCATTTATCATAGGACCCTTCTTCTTTGAAACGCAGTGCCCAGTAAATGGATGGATAACGGAAACGGTAAATGCTCAGCGTTATCTAACGCTTCTGCTGGAGACTGTCGTGCCATGTTTAATTCAATGAGGTCAGATTTCGAATGTCACGTTCATGCAGGATGGAGCAACCAGTCACACTGCTAACCCGGTTAAGGCATTCCTGATACAGACGTTCGGGGAAGACAGAATCGTTAGCAGGCGCTGCAGGTACCCATGACCTCCTCGGTCTCCAGATTTAACACCAGCAGACTTTTGGTTGTGGGGATATTTGAAATTTCGCGTATATTATCCGGTCTATCAAGTCTGCCGGAACTGAAAGATGCGATCCGCAGAGAAGTATCCTCCATACATCCGGACATGTTTCACTCTGCCGTTGGTGGATTTGTCACTCGTCTGGAATGTCTTCTCCCCTGTGGTGGTGGTCATGTGGAACATATTCTGGTGTAATAAAGTTGTGAACGTTTTCTGTTCATTATGTATGCATTGTTTCTTTGATTTGCGTACATTAGCGCCACGTACCGGGTGATTTTCGAACTATTTTTTTCTCTAGCTTAAAAAAATTTCGTGACATACTAATACTGATCCTGTAAACAGTTCTTTTTTCGTTCATTTCTCCGGATTTTATGAATTTTTAAAATTTTTACGGACTTTTTGCCCACCCGGTATATATACACACACATATATATATTATTCAATCTGCATTAGACAATATTGATAATTCTATTATATTTAAGAATAGTATGGACATTATTAAGTATATGTATGGTAAAAAAATTATTTCTACTTATACCTATGATTTTGAAGACTTATTTTAACTCCATTGATATAGAAAAGACATGTTTAAGATTCTTAAAATAGCATATAGCAAATATTTTTTGAATAAGATAAAAAAATATGATAAATATATTTCTATTATTGAATTAGTATTAAAAGAAACTTATATTTTCCATAATAACGCTCATTATCAGCAAATTAAAGGTTTACCGCAAGGTGGACCAGCTAGCAACTGCTTAACAAATATTTACTTGCATTTTTATGAAAATGAAAGTATTAGTTATGATTCTTGTTACTTTTTTTGATACATAAATGACTTAATTATTTTTAGTAATATAGTTGACTATGTTCCTAGCTTTAATTATTATCCCCATTATTTAAAATTATTAAAAACTAATTATAATAATGAGTCAGCTAACTTTTTGGACCTTCAATTAATCGTTAAGAATAATTTGCTTGCAAGTAATATTTTTGATAAAAGAGACTCATTTGATTTTAACAATATAAAAATGCCTTTCTGGGGTAGTAACCTACACCTATCACTATTTAGAAATATTATCTTAAATTTTATAAAAAGAAACAATGATTTAGTGACTGATAAAATCTTAATACATAATAATTTTGTGAAATTTTGCAATAATTGTTTAGAATACAATTATCCTAGTAAATTTAGTTTTAAATATATTTCTATTTCTAATTAAATCTAGTTTTATTTTGGTTCGATATTTTAATTAATATTTCTTCTCTCTCTCTCTCTATTGAGCTTATTTTTAAAAACTATTTTAAAATATTTTATACGTTTAATTTAATTGCAATATAACTTTCTAGTATATAATCATCCAAGTAAATTTACTTTAATATATTTCTATTTGTTACTATCTATTCTGAACTCTGTTCTTTATTTTATTTAAAACTTTTTATGTTTTGTTTACTTAATTATTTATCTTTGTGGGGTTAGTTTAATTGCAAAATAACTATCCAGATGGCGCCACTGTTTTTACTTTCCTGCGCTGGCGTTTCAATTTTTTACGCCATTTCTCGTAGGATCTCTTTGATGGAGGAGGTAATTTTGCGGACAGGATTTTTGAGTTCAGGATTTTTATTTTACAAGTAAGTTTTTCCTAATATTTTTTTTTCTATTAAAATTTTTTTTATTATTCCTCTCCTTGATAGATTCATTATTGTTCTCTTTTCTCAATTTCTTTTTACGATTTTATTAGGTTCTACAAATACATGTTGTATTAGGCTTAACTTTTCAACTTGGTTTTTTTCTATTATGTCGAAAATTTCTGCTGTACGAGGAAGATGGATCCATAAAGCATTGCTAACCCTAATTCGCTGGCCTAATTCAGCGACAGCTTTAGAAATCATAATAGGTCTCCAGTTTAGTCCAATGACTTTTTGTATCTACATTTGTTGTGTTTGCTGAATTCCAATTTCTTACTTCTTTAGCACTGTGGGTTCTAGTTTTTCTTCGCTTTTATTTTATTATACACTATATATGTATATATATATATATAGGCTTTCCCCCATACTGTATTTTTCTAACCTATATATTTATATGTTTAATCAAACGATCAGAAAAAAGCAATCGTTTCAATGGCTATCTGTTAATTTTTCTTTCATTTATTACTTATTGAAATTTGATTTTAATAAATATATATATGTTTCTTTTAAAGGATTATTTCTATTATTTCATTACGAAATGAATTCTTTGTTAATTAAAAAGTACATCGTCTATTATTTTGGATCAAAATAAATTTTAGACATATTTTTAAGCTGACTGTATGTAACGATTGATTGATTCGTGAAAATCTGAAATCTATTTTATAATTTTAGATTCTTAGAAACTAATTATTATTAAAAAATGATGAACGTTTTTTGTTTTACTCTTAGCATCCGAATCAATTTCTTTTTATTGCTTCACATTAATAATTTTTTAATTCTAAAGCAATATTTGTTTTTATACGTCATACTTCGAAATTTGAAGCTATATCTTATCTGTGAGAAGGAGAAGAAGATAGAACAATAATTCTACACTAAAAACACGTGTTCGGGTTATAGAGAGGGGAAAGAAACCTGTCTTAAATCAAAAATAAGTGGAATAGAACAAATTTCGAAAAAGGGAAATTTTTTGACACAATTTTAGAAATCACTCACATAGTGCGCGTACAAACACACACACAGAAATGCTGGTGACATGAGGAAAAGATTCAACCCGAGAAACGCCTGGCTAAGCGGTGGAGAGGGGTGGTGGAAGTCATTTTGAAAAAGGGTATTAGAAGTGTTAATTTAGTGAAGGAAAGGGAAAATTTATAAAAGTAGAGAAAGCCCGTGCAACGCCGGGCCATGCAGCTAGTACTTATTATTAAGTTATAATAATAACCTGTTTCTTACATTATACGAAACCTACGGCATTGGGTAATGGCGCACACAAAATTTTTTAAAGGATGGGGGACTTGAGGGTTGTGTGTGTGTGAAGGTCTACCTTTCTCGTATCATAGCCCAATACGCAGCCAAACATGTTTTTTTTTTTCTTTGATTTTGTGCATTATAGCGGGTACAAAAACAGCAAGAAATAAATTACTGAATAAATAATTAACATTAACAAATAAAAAAATTGCTAATATAAAGTACTTAATTTCACTTTACGTATTATATACATGGGACTATAACGAACCGGGAAAAAAAAGGATGAAGAGTTATGAGAGAAGCTCCGGACCCATTGACCCCTTCCTTGCCCATGTGTGCGCCACTGACATTGGGTGAACCGCAACTCCTTAAAAAAATTAGAAGTAGCCCGTATCCTGGAAATGTCTGCCCTCCACTGCCTTAGATTAACAATTATTTTGCAACAGATAGTCCAAAATTTTCGATTTTATTAGTGCTGAATTTTGAGTATTATTATGATTATATATATATATATATATATATAAGTTATTATTATGAGAGAGAGAGGATATATTATATTACACATTTTAATTTTTTTAAAACTAGGATATACAATTACTGATTTTAAGGAAAACATGGTAAAATTAAGAAGAGAACAAGAAATTATTATTACTAAAATGGGAAAATATATATGTTGGTAAAATTTTTAAAAAATTACATAAACGGGGACCACACTGTACAAAAAGTTTATGAACGAATTCTCAATTTTTCAATTTTGATGTGTTGCGTTGGTAAACATTTTTTAAATAACCTTTAGGATAAGAGGTATTATAATTTTTACAAAAACTACAGCACTTTATCTTAGTTATTATATGAAATTGCTTAAAAAAACAGTAATTATATTCACAAAAAGGACTGTAAATTTTGTAATAAAACAGTGATTGATAAATTTGAAGGTTAAAACGCTTCTACTATTACACAGAACATACACAAAAAAATTTTCAGTTAACTATTCTTAAAACTTGCAGAGCAATTGCTGTCCCCTTTTGAATTTTTCGAAAAAAACACGTTTCGAATAAATCGCATTTTAAAGTTATTTCTTGTTTAAAGTTATGGCTTCTACTTTTACTAAAACACTTGTAGTTTTTGTTCTAATGAATGGAAAATAAAAAACGGTATTTTTACAAAGCTAATAAGACGGCCCATAAAATAAAATCATAAAAAAAATTGTCAATTTTTGAAAAAATTCACGGTTTTAGGGTATACCTTAAACTAAGGAATTAAATATAAATTTCTAGCCTTTTTTTTAATGTTAAAATGCTTTGTTTCACATAGGGGCATGTCTTACACAGGAAATCCTTTTGAAAAACAAATCATCATTTATTTTTATTTATTATTTTTAACACAGAATTTAGTGGAATCAATGCCTGCAAAATAGTCATGGTTCGACGGAGCGAAGTTAGTCAGAGAAATATTTGTTGTGACTACAAATTCCCTGACTTAACTGTTTCGAACATAAGAGGCAGAGTATTTTTTTTAATTAGAAGTTAATGCATATTGTTTATTTAAACGTGAGGAAAAAGCACTGATGTATGCTAAATTTAGGCACCAGTACTGTATAAGTGACAAGATCTTAGGTTGTTTATACAATCTATTGTGTGTACGACTGCACGTATCATTTACTTCTATAAAAAAAGGTGCAAAAACGCGTTTGTTTTCCTCGTTTCTCAAAACATTGGTGATTGCCCTCTCATATCCCTAGTCCTTTCTCACAGCGCCAATACGCAACCTCTACTTCAATCTTCTTCAAACTGCGTTTCACGGGTACCTGTGGTTCCCCCAAGCATATCCAGGGGCTCCACAAGTCAAAAGAAAAATTCAAAAAGAAAAAGTAAACATGTGTGCAAAATAGATTCACGTTCTCTATAGAGTTCAAATAATCACAAGAGTACCTATGAAACCGTGTTTCCCAAACAGGGTCCCATGTTCTCTGCTGGAGTAATTTAAACAAATAAATTCGTCGCCAGACAGCCTATTTTTTCAGTAACTTCCTGCCTTTTATCTGTGATTCTCAACCTTTTGTTGTTGTTGTTGTTCTGGTACACTTATAACAATTTCAAAATTTGGCGGCGCACTAACAATAAAATAAGTTTAAAATAAAAGTGTAATATACTATGTAAATGAGTTTATGATAATAATTTTCATTTTTTTTGTTAAATAAAATAATATATTCTACAAAGACAACAAAATATTTATTGAGCAATTACCGTAAAGTCTGGCGTATAACGCGCACCTATACTTTAAAGCTGCATATTTTTTATTTTTAAGTATATTCACCGTATAACGCGTATCCCCTTTTTTTATTATGAAGAAATTTGAGATATATATATACACTCTCTCATGTCCATAAATTAAGGATAATGAAGTTCAGGCAAAGAAAGAGACAGAGGCAAAACAAATTTGACTTATTTGTAAAGTCTATTTATTAAACAAAAGGTAAAGAGCAAAAAAGATGCTAGATGTTTGACATAATTAATAAAAATTGCGATTTTTACTCCCTGGAGCAAATTTCAAAAAAGAGCCTAATTACAAAAAAACAGTATAACATGGTTAGTATGATGGTTAATACGGAGTATGTCTCCCGGACGATGCAATACCGGCCTTACAACGACTAGGCATGCTGAGTATCAAATTATCAATTTGATCTTGAGGAATATTACATCACTCATCAAGCAATGCCCTCCGAAGTTCCGGTAGACAGGTGGGAGGGGGTTGACGGCTGCAATTCATCGGCCAAGCATATCCCACATATGCTCTATTGGATTCAAGTCCGGTAGATTTATTGCTTTGATGGGGAGATGGTTTATTGTTTGGAGAGAAATTTTACTATGCCCTGGACTGCTGTTCTTTTGATGAGATATTGCTATTTCTAATTATTTTAAAGAAAAAGGTTTATTAATATCCTGGCTATTGTCCGGAATAGAGATATTTGGAATACTATCGTTGTTTTGTTTTGCGTAATATTGTAAAAAACAGTTTGCTTGGGATTGTTTGTTTATTAATATGGTTCCGTTATTTTCAATAACATTAAATGAAGAATAGTTAGGATTTGTTCTATTTTTGATTATTCGGATTATTTTAAAAGGAACTTTAGGAGAAGATATTTTTTCACATGTCTTGTACCAAAAATTTTCTATACAGACATTGATTGTTCGCTTAAGTTTTGCGCATACTTCTTTATATTTTATCCAGTCTTCTTCTTTAAAGTTTTCCCTTGCTTTATTAAGGAGTTTTCTTTTTTTTTTGCTCTTAAATGCCTGCGTGCTGCTGTCCACCCTAGAGCTCCTGAACTTATCCGTTTTTTGTCTGATTCTTGAGATAAGATTTGAGCTTTTTTAATTTATTTTATACTATCTATATTTATGTTTTCATTTAAATTTAAATTTTGCTGAATGATATTGATAAATTTGTTCCAATTTGTTTTTTGTTTAAAATTATTAGTTGCTGAGCTGTTTGTTCTTTTGTAATTAATAATTATATAGGGAAGTGATCACGTTCAAAATTATCGGTATTTGTGGACCAGGATAAATCATAATTTAAATCTATAGAAGCAAAAGAAAGATCTATAGATGTAAAAATTCCCGATTAATGGAGATAAGTTGGACTTTTATCTCGTTTAATAATATTAAGTCATTTTCAATAATCTAGTCAAAAATCTTTTTTCCAGAAGCACTAGAATTTTTTAATCCCCATACCTCATGAGATGCGTTGAAATCTCCCAATATCAAAATGTGATTATCAATATATGATGCTATTTTAGATAAACTGATGTCTTTAAAGTTACCCAGTGGGATGTATATATTACAAATTGTGATAGGAACTAAATCTATCTGAGCTCTGATTATTAAAATTTCTAAGTCTTCACTAATTTCTGAGAATATTTTTATTGCGCTAATATCTTTATTTAAAACTATCATTAACCCTCCTCCTCTTTTGATTTCCCTATCAATTCTGAATATATTCTTATTGGGAATTGCGAAAATATCATTTGGATGTAACCAAGTTTCTTGAATTATTAAAATACTTGCTTTTTGAAAAATTGGCGCGAAAAGAATATCTGACCTCTTGTTTTTAATTCCACGTGCATTCCATTGGATTATATTCACGATTTAAAACGAAAAAAAAAGGTACGATACTACGAATCAGTTTAAATATTCAAAAAAGAAAGTAGATTAATATTGAGTTTTTAGCGAGAAAAAAATATAAGAAAATTTGATTATTTATATATATTTAAGTCTTTATTTTTTCAACTACACTTTCTAATGTATTTCCTCTTTGTTCTGATATTTTCTTTAATGTTTTTGCTTTTTCATTCAGTTTTCTATTTATTATAAAGTCATCGTCTTTTAGAATTGTTATATTTGATGCAACTTTTTTAAGTTGGATTCCATGGTATTCATTAGGGAAGAAAAGCTCACATTTATTTGTGCTACCAAGATATTCAGTTCTGTCGTAAAGCGTTGTACTATTTGTTCTAATTTCTTTTCAAATATGTTACTGTTTTCTTCAAATTTCAACTCTAATTTTGCAAACTTTTGTTCAAGATATTCTTTCTTCTCTGTTCGATCATTATGCGTTTTGGCCGAGTATGATGGTTTTTTTCCCTTTGGAATTTCTCAACTGCTTCGTTTCTCGAGATTTGTTGCTGTACTTTAATTTTTAAGATTTCAACTTCCTCTTGATATCTTTTGCAACCTTTATCGTTAGCTTCATGCTCTTATCCACAAGAGCTACATTTTTTTTTATTTCTTTGCAATCGTTTTCAGAGTGGTTTGGTGAGCAAATTCAGCATTTTATTGAGCTTCTACAAAAATTTTGAATGTGTCCAAATTTCCAACAGTTTGTGCATTGCCTAGGTTTTTCATAGTAGAGATTAGTTTTAAACATTTCAAATCCTATTGGAACTCTTTCGGGAATACTGCCTCCAATTTGGGTAACTTTAATTGTTTTGATAGGTTTAAATCCAGATTCTGTTTTTTTTTTTTTTTGGTAAAACGTTGAATATCAAAAATTGCATAATTGTTATTTTCTAATTCCGATTTTATGTCGTCTATTGTATATTCTGTGTCTATTCCTTGTAATATGTAACTACTGGTTAGTCCAATAAAGGATAATCTTGTACTTATTTTTGCACCATTAATTTCTTTAATTTTTAAAGCTTCTTTGGTGGTCTCGCGATTATTTGTTTTAATTATGATCTCGCCGCTTCTTGTTTTGCTTATACTCAGAATACTTTTTTTTAATTGTGAACGTTTTCATTATACTTTCTTTTAGTTTAAGTGGATTACCATTCTGATTTTAAGAAAATTGTAATATTTGGATTCGTATTTAAATTTTTTTCTTTCCGCAAACTTGGTCAATAATTCTATATCTGTTAAATTACATCTATATTTATTTAATGAAAAATTAGAGTTTGTATTTTCCACCTCCATATTATTATCTGGGTGAGGGTAGTCACCCATTTTGTCTTCCCTACTCCAACACTCAAATTTGTGTTAATGCACTATCTTGTGTAAATACTTAAATTAAAAGCTCTTATCCGAAGATAGAATAAAAGTTATATGAAATAAATTTCAATACAAAACAGAAAATTTAAAACGATCTCACCATCGCGAATCTGCTTAAGAAGTCAAAATTATTCAATACTATTAGCACACTCTACAGTCACCACCTGCTTTCGGTATCTACGAAAATTTATATTCTTTTTTCTATTTAGTAGGGTTACGGATAGTGATAACAAAAGTAGATCAAGACAGCGCTTTGTACCCAGTTAGATTTTTTAATGCAGTGCTAGCGCCATCTGTTACGATATAAGGAAACTAAAAAATTGATTGCCTTGCTATTTTTGTATCCCTGTATTAGTCGTACGATTTTTGCCGAAGTGCTTTTGCATTTTATTTACATTTTTAATAACTTTTATTTTTGGTTTCTTGTTTTGTTTTTTTTGCTTTATTTGTTAATTGTTTGTTATCTTTCTTGTTATTTTAATTAGTCAATCTGTTTTTTCATTTTCTATAATCAATTTTTGCATACTTATTGTTTTCTGAAATGAATGTGCATAGCAGAGACTTAATCTGCTCATTTTGTAATCAAGTCTTCACTCGCCCTTTCTGTTTGAAATGGCATTTAAAAAATATTCATGATCACCAACAGTGTGATGTAAATGAAGAGATTTTGATGGAATTCAATACTTTCAGTGGTATGAATAGTTGCATTTAAAAAAACATTTAGTTTATAAATTTTCACTGTAGTAGACTGAATTTTATACATTTACGTATAAATGTTTTCTACTGAAGTTTACATAATTTTATATTAGTTAATGTAGACCCTCTTTTAATTAACATTAAAGAATTTGTTACATGGAAAGAAAAAGAAAACAAGACTATGTCAAAATATGTTAGACAGCGAGGTTGTAAAACACTTCAAAATGGAGAAATTGTGATGAATTATCACTGTTGTCGAAGTGGGACATACAAACCAAAAGGGAAGGGTCTCAAGAATTAAAAGGTTATCTATAAAACAGAAATTTAAGCCCAAATTTTGATAAAATTACCGTAAACAGTTCTGAACAAACAAAACACTAAATATGAAAAATTTAAACAGATTCTTTATGCAAAACAAAAGTTTAGATATTTTAATGAAATTTACATAATTTAAAAAAATTTCGCTTTTTCAATCATATTTATTTTATAATACAATAAATTATTTTCATTAACTAAATAAATTGCAAATTAAACCTTGGTTTGATAAATAATCATGAGTTATATTCACAAAAATAAATAATATTTTGGACAACTGATGGCGATAGCACTTCATTACAAAAATTTATCTGGGTGCAGAGCGCTGTCTTGATCCACTCCTGTGATAACAGACTACAGTGGAGTAGTGGACTGCCAGTCTTCATAGCTAAATAGTTATTTAAAAACTTATCAAATCTGAAACTAATTAATCTGTACACATTCGTACGTAGGAAAGAATACGGTATAAAAATATCCTAAAAAATACTTTAAATCAGCTGATACTGAATATTTTTAAAAATTAATTTCTGAGTATATTAAACAGAACAATATATTTATTATCCGTCCGAGAGGTAACTTCTCATTTCCCTTTCTTTGTTTATTCAAGTCTTGTTTGGCAATTTGAAACAGTTGCTTATAAATAAGAACGATGCTTTAAAGTTAGTTCATTGATAAATGGGTTAAAATTGAATGTCAATTAATGAGATTATTACGCATATTGAAACATTCAACTTCCCCGTCTTATGTAATGATGTTAACCATTCATATGAAGAATAGATTTTTTATATGTCAATAGAACATAGAAAGAATGGTCTTTGATTTGTTTCATTAAAAATCAAACTGAACAGTTAAGTTTATTCCGACTTCAAATATGTTTATTTTGTTAAGATTATTTGGCATCAGAAATATCCTAACAGATTACGGAACTGGTTTCAATTGTTGGTTACCATGCATTTTTAACATGTAGCTTGAGGGAGTAATTTTGGAGTTTTAGGCGCAAAGTCCGACGTACGGCTTGAAAATCCGGTATATAATTCATTCGAATTCATAATATTATTTACTATCACTTAAAAGAGTATCAAGAATAAATCTTTTAATCTCAAATCAAAATACGCAAATTAATCCATCTAACGGAAATTGTGGAATATATACTGTAAAATATTGCATGGAATCTTCAAGACTAAGTAGTTTAAACAAAAAAGTCCTTGTAGTTAATTAATACAAAACAAGTAGGACAAAAAATTAGGTTTATCATTTTTTTCTTAAATATGGCTGATCGCTTATCCCAACTGCAAGATGCTGTGAATGCTCAAGCAGAAAATATTTGCAACAGTTTAGGTGTCTTGCAACAATGTGCTCCACATAGTATTTTTCCTGAATTCGATAGAGTGGGCCCAAAGCCACCTGAACCTCCTGAAGATTATTGCCAAATGTTTGCTACCTTAATTAGTAAAACTGCCAAAGACATTGATGTTTTAATTGATAGTTTGCCCAGTGAAGAATCTTTTCCTGAACTTCAAGATTTCAGTATTACATGCTTAGATAATGAAAATAAAGAAGCTGCTAGAATACTTGAAGAGTATGTAGTCAAAGGAGAACTTTTGCTGGATCAAATTCGTAAAGTTTTATGTGAAATTGCTCAGTCTCAGCAAGAAATGCAAAAGATTATTAGCTTGCCAAACAAATAACATATATGTGTTCCTTAAAATATCTATGATTCAAAAATTAGTGGTGTAATTTGCAACTCTTAAACTATTTCCCATAAAAACAATTTTAAATGTTAGTGGTTTGTCAATTGTCTGAAAAAAATCATATTGTTCAGTTGTATTTGATTTTACTGCCAAGTTAGCTTGCAGTTATAATATTTAATGTGAGGAGCTGTCATAATTATCTTATTACTATTTAATGTTCTTCCTAAGGCTATGTGATTAAAAATGAGTATTAGTGAAAATCATTGTGTACACATAATATATTTTATGTGTAATCACAAAAAATAGCAGTTTGAATTTACATTCAAGAATTGTGTGGTTTTATGTATTATGATAACCATTTTGGTGAAATTGTCGAATCCGGCACTTTTCCGCCAAATTTTGAAAAATCGCCAATTTGGCGCCTTTTTGCGTGTTGTGTTTCGGAGTTGCAACCCTACCACAACACGCAACGCCGGAGCGCGAAATTCAAGATGACGGAAGGAAAATCATGAAAAAATAGCAAGTTTAGAAACTGAAAATCGCTGTAAAAATCAGGCATTTTAAAATGGAAATAATTTCACTTACCTTTAAAAAATGCTGCTTTTCCCGACATTTATGATGACGATGAGTTGCCTACTGAAATTATACCAGTGTGCTATTGCACATTTCTGAGAGCACCTTCCAAAACATTTTTATTTTTGCATCACTAACCAAACGATGCACGAATCCATATTACTCAATTCAAACCAAAACCCTTTCTTTGCACTCCTAAACACATGATGGGTTTCCTCTTTCACACTGGACTGAATTTTGCAGCACCATTCAAAAATCATCATTCAATTCCTTACCCGTTCTTTCTCTCAATTCCATCCTTTTCCCACGTTTTGGACATGCAAACGATGATCCAATCAAACCTTCTTTCATGCACCATTCTAAAACAGCTTTCTTTCCAAGCACAGGCAACATGGCAAAAAAACCTTTTACAATAGTAATCGTAATTTTTCATGCATTCATTCAAATTAATCCTAACAGCATCGCTAGACATCATGGCAATCTTTTGAAATTTATGTGGAGAGAGAAATAAAAATATTACTTGCAAAAAGTAATTCCCAAAACGAAGCCGAACAGCTGACCCAACTGGAGCAAAAGAAATAACCGCTTCCCGTGTAACGGATTTTTTTAAAGAAAAAAAAACTTTCTGCTCATGCGCGAGAAAGACCGTTGAAGAATTGAACTGTTAAAATAAATAAAAAAAACCAATTACGAATGCGCTAACTTGCCGCGATATCGTTAAAACTGTTAAAATTAAAGAAATCTACTGCGCATGCGCTCAATTTCGCCAAAAAAGCGACTTCTCCGCTGGAAAACGAATTCGGAAGGGTTACCGGATTTGGCGCATTTATCGATTTGGCGAGAAAACACTTGGCGCGATAAGTGCCCGATTCGACAAATCAACCAATATTTTTTGTATGCATAATTAGATAAATTTGATACATTTTTAAGTATCTTAAATTTATTTCCTGATTTCAAAATGCTTACAAATTTTCAAATGATTTAAATTCAACACCTACTTTTATTAATTATAAAAAGCTTTGTATGCATCTGAAAACTTAATGGGGAAAATTTAACTTGAATTCTTTAGTTAATTGTGATTGTAGTAATTCAGTTAAAAATAGTAATTTCTTAGAAATAAAAAAAGATTTTAAAACTGAATCTGTTTTTGAAATCTGGTTTACCTTTGCAGGATTATGCTTTATGTCTGGCAATTCCAGCAATTGAAATTTCTTTCATATTTTGAATTATGATCATGGTTCGCTTTATATATATATATATATATATATATATATATATATATATATATATATTCAATTCCAAGGATTTTATTAGAATATAAAAATAATTAAATGCCTAAGTAATACTTTTATTCAAAATTTATATCTTTTCAACAGAATGAAAATATTTATTTGTACTTTATCCATGTACTACTCATATTTTAGATTAAAAAATTTTTGAAAAATATTTTTCTTTAGAAATATGCTTCTTATGATACTTAATAAAACAGATTTTTAATATCACTGTAAAGATAAAAAGGATGAGGAAGGTTTATTGAATTTTCTGAATGTTCTTGAAAACTTTCCTAAATGAAAAGGTTACAAATCTGTTTGTACTGTGAAGTGCGATAGTCCTTATATCTGTTTAAAATTATGTACATCAATACTTATTGTTTTTCTCATGCTATTGATGTGAAAACAATCCACTTGAAAGATTATCATCGGGCCAGTTAAAATGATCCAGTGTTTTTTGCATAACCTCCTTACACAATGCTACTGATTTTAAATATTGCTTTTTTTATTTGTTCTTGGTATACATATATAGAAATAAACGAATTTGGTTGATTTTGAATACTAAAATTAAATGAGTTATTTGTGCAGTAGCTTGTAACAAGGGAAATTTTAAGGTACAAAGAAAGCTGTATAGCATATTGATAACTATTATTTTTAGTTTCTCAATTTTATTATCTGGGGAAAGGGATGTTTTCGTATCTCACATGTGTTTGTAAAATTTCATTAATATCAATAGGATTTAGGGGAAAAACCATTTAAAGAGTGTTTATTGAGTAGTTTGAAATAAAGATTATAATAAGGCATTTACTTCATTAATGATTCTCTCTCTGTATCCTATTATCAAAACTTTTTATTTTAATCCTACATATTTTTATTTTTCTGTTTTAATTGCATTAATCATACTTTATTTCATTATTATGTGTACAAATTGTTATGGATTTGCATTCATAATAATATTCCAAATAGTAGAAATTTAATAAAAAAAGTTAATTTACACTATTGTCAAATGGCAAATAATCGAAAATTTTTGTAAAACTTTTTATGTATGAATTTTTGTCCATCCACTAAATTAGAAATTAAATACCTTAATACTACTTGCATCTGTGTAAATGAATGCATGTGACTATGAAAGAATAATTATTCCTTGTGATTCTTGAAAAATACTTAAAAGTTAAATCACTTAAACAAAATGTTTCGGTCCTATGAGAGCCCACGCCCTTGGTGCAAATTATTTTGGTTGGCAATAATTGCGCCATCTTAGTAACCCTAGCTTGATACACTAGATAGGGTAACCTTAACTGTATCTGGAATTTTCATATTTTGTCGGTGGGCATTTCGAATTTCATTTTGTTGTTGGGCTCCGGGCTGGAAGTATGGCTGCGTGTGTGAGGGAATATACTTTAGAATTTTTTACTTTGTTGAATGCGAAAGGTAAGAAAGAATTGATTGAATGGTGTTGGAAGGAAGGATTGATTGCTTCGAGTTATGAATGTCCTAAATGTAATGATCGTCCCGATGTAACATGGTTACATCATGCACGATGTAAAAACGCTTTCTTCGAAATCGTACCTGCCATGCCGAAGGTATGTTCCTCGCGTATGTGCTGTTTTTATATTTTTTTTTATCTTAAATGTTTAATTTCTGTATTGTTTACATACATTTTCATTACGAATCCATCTTATCCCGCTATATTCACTTGCCGCCGTTGCCGGTTTCGCTTGGCGCTTTTTTCGATTTGTCGCCAAGGGTGTGGGCTCTCCTAGGATTTTACCAACAAAATCACATTAATACCTTCCAGCAAGTTATAGAGAAATTTCCTGAAATGATGTTTTTATTGTATGTAAAAGCAAATACAATTCTTGATTTGGTTACATGAGAGATTCAATTACATTTCTAGTAACTAAAATTAACAAGTAATCCTTGCTTTAAATACTATATACATTTAATAATTCTATTTGATATTATTCTATTAATTATCTTATGCTTTTAAAATTTACTTTACATTTCAATATTCACTTGCCTAAATTTTTAAAATCAAATGTCCTAAATGTACCATTGCAAATTAGATATAACTAGCTGGTATACCCATTCTTTGTATGGGTGAATTGAAAATTTAAGAAATATATACAGACTGAAGGATAAAGAAGTTTTTAATGAGTTAATTTTACGTGAATTGTAAATTAAACAAAAAAAAGCTTTTTGCATATCTCAGTTATTTATAGTTTTGAATAAAAACTTACTTAATTTAAGGGTGTAAGTGCACTTTTTCACCTCTTAAACGTAATTAAAAATATTTATTTTAGAAACAACTATCTACGTACTTAACTAAATAAAATAACATGTTGGCTCTGCGATGGCCACCTCAACCGCACACTCAAACTTGTACTATTACTCTTACAAAACAAACATTTATTGTGACTGCTTTGTGCAGTGTTTGGCAATGAAATTAACAATAGAGGTATGAAATTGGCTTACCTCTATTTAAATGCGAAGCCTTGTGAGAAGTCGAATGACGTAAAACCCAAACACTTCCTGATTCCAAATTGATGTTGCTCAGTGTTCTTGAGAGAGAGAATGAAATCATTGGAATGATTATAAGCTTTGAATGCAACAGGTCTAAATAGCAGTAGGGTGAAACGAATCTGTAAGCGGGACGAGAGGGTCGCGTCACCTTTGACACTGTCGATGGGGTGAAACAAAGCAAGCAAGGGGTAAGAAAGATGCATGGCCTTTGGCAGTGTTGATGGTGTGAAGACTGTTAAAATCATCAGTATCAGACATGAACCGGAAAAATCGCGAGTGTTAGTAACCTAATCAAGCAAAAAAGTTTGATATAACTGCTAGAAATGTTGAGACAGAAGGCTCACGAAATAAAACAATCCCTATTGACTAAAAATAATCCCTATTTGAAACGGATATTGTTCACCATTTCATTCGTTTTAATTTTATTTTTTTGCGGAACCCCCTATTTTTTTCTCTATAATTAAAGTAGCCTAAGTTATTCCTTATAACATTAGCTATCTTCCAGTGAAAGTTTCGTCAAAATCGGGGATTAGCCGGAACAGACAGACAACAATTTTAAAAATTAATTTTTTCATACAAGTACTGCATATACTTTTAAATGCATTTAGTAAAAAGCTGTTAATTTCAAATTACAAACTGACACTTCATTTTTATTTATATGTATAGATTTAACAAAGAGAATGTCATATTTTCAACTCCCAAACAAAAGTCAAATTAATAGTTGATGTAGAAATAATTTTAAAATGAGTATATGGCTTTGATACAGGGTGGAATATTTTTAAAATTTGTTTCATTATTTTTAAGGAAAAAGCATGTTTTTCCTAATATATTTATTATAATTATTGATATTTCTCTTATCAGTAGGGTGCCAGCTTTAAAATTTAAAAAAAAAATGGTGTAGTGACAAATAATTTAAATTCTGGGGCTTAATTGTATTCCATAAACTTCAAAAATTCTAAAATATTTTTCTTCTACAATGGAACAAATATCTTTATGAATTCTAATTTTTAGAAAAGTTATGAGATTGAAAAGGGTTTTTGTACTCTCCTTTCTAAAAAAATGATAAGTACGCATACATGAATTTTAAAATTTAATTCATATTCATGCAACTCTAAATTGTTCCTGAATCTATGCAGTGTGATACTGCATTGTGCAACTGAACTGTGTTTTCACAGTTATACAGGATTTTTTGTTCCAGATTTGTTTATTAGGGTTCACTGAAAAAAATTGTTTTTAATTCGGTGCATTTCTTTACAGTTTGTAATACTCGGGGAGGAATTTGTACTAATACATAAAGATCAGGTAGCACATAAAAGATTCTTATGAGCAGAGGTTGGTGTAGAAAAGGTATGATTTTCTTAAACTTTGCCCTTTGTAGCTTTCAATATAGAAGGGATTATGTTTTGCTTTGCTTATTATTTTCTATTTTTGTTTTGCTTTCTATGGTTTGTTCCACACTTTTGTAGCAAGTGCATATGTAGTATAAAAATGTTTTGTGAAAATTTTATTCATTTTATTATTAAAAATTTTTATATTTGAGTGAAAACTTTGAACATGGAACATAATTGAATAAAATCAAATAAATCATTAAAAATTGAGAGAAATAACCTTATATTATTTTTAAAATTCCAATGATTTTTACAAATAAAAAAATGTAAATATTTAAATAAGACCATTAGACACTTCACGTTTATAGTGGTAGAATCCTTAAAATTGTTGAAAATGTTTATAATTTATATATTCATGAACTTCTCTTATTTCATTATAAGGTAACTTATTTGAAAATTTATTTCTGATATGAATTTATAAATAGCTTCTAATATTTATAATGAAAAAAGTTTTATTTTTATTTTTTTAGATAGCCCAGTACCATCAACAAGAAATGAAATGGCTCAAATGTCATTTTCGCGTAAGTTTTCTTACTTATTTTTAAAATTTGTTACTAAATGCTGCTCTAAATTTAGTTTTGTTCAAAAGAAGTATTTCGATTATTAAATATTTTTTACAGTAAATATAAATTTTTTTATGTTTAGGTGGCTTATTTCGTCAAGATATGATAAGTGTGAAGCTATGTCAAGTAGTGGTATAAGTGAGACTGTGATCTCTCTAGATAAGGTTTTACATATTTATTAACTTTTTGTATAATTTTTAAGCGGTCTACCCCAACAAATTTAATAATTTTTTAGGAGTAAAGTTATGTAATTTATTTTTTTGTAATTTATTTAGTTTATAAATTCATCCAATATTAATTGATTAGTGTATGTTATAGGTTATCGTCTGGCCAGAAATGCACGAACTAATCGACCTAGTACTGAGTCACGCAGTACCAGTTCTTGTGATTCGAGACGACGTCGTTCCAAATACCATCAATCAAGACATCATAAATCAAGGAGTCCTCATAAGCATTGTTCAAGTCCTAACAGAGGAGAAATCGTAGTAAAAGATGAAAGTAAGCATATTTTCAAAAAAGCATTTGTTTCGTATCGTTTCCAAATTTTCAAAAAATAGATGCGAAGAAAGATAAAAAAAACATAGATTTTGTATCAAACTAATTCTTTTCTACTAAATTTGAAATAATAAACAAACAATTTATTCACATTTTACAATTATAAAACAAACAATTCACATTTTATAATTATTATAAAACAAACAATTATTCACATTTTATGTTCAAGTCTAAATTGTGTGTACAATTGCTTTATACAATCTGTAATTTTCACACTGGCACAAGTAAACCTCTTACAAGATTTACATCGATTGAATCTTTGTCTTCTATAACTGTGACATACAATTCCATCCGAGATAAATGGTTCAACGAACTTGAAATGAAAAGTATTTTGAACGTATAGTTTCGTAATTTTTAAATTCTTTACATGTAATCGCAACTCATTAAGCCAATTTCGATTACATAATATTGTTACTGAACTAGTTAAATTAGCAATAACGACTTTTTTAAGTCCTAAGAGAGGGTTGTTGTTAAATTCAAAAGATAAAAATCCAACTACCGGTGAAACAGAAGCCATGGTGTTTACAGACTGTTGAAATCTGCAAAATGTCATACGTTGAATGTTAACCATTTCTCTTATATACGTAACAGAACATTAAAAAAAATTATAATTTTTGTATTTCTTAAATTATTTTTTTATTACTAGGATTAAAAAAACTTTATTGGAATCTTTTTTTTTACCAGGAAGTTTAATTCTCTGGGCACCGATTTTACAAAACCAATACTATAGATTACCAAAGTATTATTTCTATATGCTATATTAGAATTCGAAACACCCCAACACAAAAAAAAATTACGGGCCTCAACGCTATTGAAAAATTTTATTTATTAAACCTCGATTCTTCTAAAGGTCAAACTAATTCTGGATTCTTTAACTCTTTTCCTAATTGGTATTTTGTGGTACCAAAAATTATTTGTGGGAGGGTACATAATTAAAACGCTTCCATTTTTTAAGGGTATTGAAACATTTTCGTAACCCTTTCTTTTAAAAATTATATCCCTTGTCTCACTCCGAAAGAAAAACTAATAATTGGATAATTTAAATTTAAATCCTTCTCGTTATCCCTATGTAACCCAATTTTATCAAACCCATTTCTATATTCATTTACAACGCAAAAATTGAGTTTTTTTCCCATTTGTATTAAATTATTTGCTTTATATTCATACTTTCTGATAATTGGAACGGGTTTCTTAGCTTTAAATGTGTTATTAGAAAACGTATAACTTAATCTTTTTCACGAAAAAAAGCCATTAGCCGTGGTACCATATGCCATTGATTATACACGTTTACTATACATTGTTCAGGAGGTATATGCACTATTTCTTCTTTTAATCTTAAAAAGTCGTTGCAATTTTCATTCATTAACACCTTTAAATGTAATTCTGGCTTTTTTATTGTAGTTTCCATTATTCTTGTTATAATAACCTTGTGTTCTTTTGTACACTTTTTTTAAACGCAAACAGAGCAAAGCCTCTCAAATAATTTTTATTTATTGAATCGAGAATATAAATAAATAAATTAAATTTTTCATTATTTAAAATAGTATTTTTTAAATAGTTTATGGGTAATAAATAGCTCTAAAATCATTTCACAGTTTTATTTAAATCACTCATAATAATGGTTCCTTCGATACACACTTTAATTAATGAATTAGAAGGGAAAAAAACATAATCACAGCTTTGCGAGAAAATGCCTTAAAAATGTCGTTTTACAGACACAAATTAGAATGTTTAGCAAATGTTGTGAAATTTCATGTACTCTTGAAACTATTTACCGTTTCCGTCGAGGTGGTATTAAACAAAAATGGATTTCATATTTCAGATTGTAAAAGTTTTTCGCGAACCTGAGAAATATTTTACAGTAAAAAACAAAAAAAAACAATTATGTTTATCATGCGGGATGAGTCGGTACATCACAAGAAATGTGTAAAAAGAATCGAATGTTACTGTTGGCTTGAAAAGATAAATTGGAATATTATCAAAAAATAAAAACGTGAAACTGTGATATCTATATTTTTACTGATATTGCATTTTTAACCATACAAGGATAATTTAGTCCACGGCACGGGTAAACGGTACACGGTCTTTAGTGCTCCCCTTCTAAGTTTCAAGCCTCTATCGCCAACATTACGCTATGTTAATAAGCTTTATAAATAAAAAAAATATCTTCTTTTTTTTGTAAATTTGATATTTATAATCATAATGGTATAAATTTGATATTTATCATTATAATGGTATAAATTTAATATTTATCATCATAATGGTATAAATTCGATATTTATCATCATAATGGTATAAATTCGATATTTATCATCATAATGGTATAAATTCGATATTTATCATCATAATTTTAAAATTTTGAGGCATATCATTGGTGTTTTTCTCTCACCCATTTTAAATGAAAATTTTCAGCAGCAATAAAAAGATCTCGCTATTTAAGCCATACTTTGAAAAAACATTTTTTTACTTCCGTTTTCAAAAAAGTAGCTATCGAGTAAAATTCAACAATGTAAGATGTTTTTAGCTGCAGAAACTTTTTTTATGCTCTTTCAATACTGGATTGAACGTGATATGTTTTTTCTCTGCCAATCATTTGTAAAACTAGTTTCACAACTGGAAGACAAATTCAGCAGAAAAGCTCTGATTAGGAGAAAAAAGCTTTTTATATTTACGGTTCAACTTATATTTAGGTAAATGAAATTTGAAAGCATTAAAATAATTAGTAAACGGGAGTTTTTTTTTTTATACTTATGGTTCGAGACTAATATTACAAATCTGTCGAATAGCATGTAAAACTTTATTTGAAGAACATTTAAAAGTATAGCACTGTCTACATCTTTTTAAAGCTTTTCTTTTGTAAATTCAACCTTTAACGGTGTCCGGTAAAAATTGCTTCAAATATATGTAATAAAAATAATTCGGCATGTACAATTCTGGTTTTTTCTATATGGACATGTAAATTTTTATACCAATCTGTATCACATGCTATGGTTAAATACTGTAATAAGTTATAAACTGTAAATTTTTTTACACTTCTTAAAGCATTCAAATTACGTTCAAATGAAATAACTCCTACAACAGGAGATAAAGACATTCCAAGATATATTATAGCACGGATTCAATGATAATCTTGAAAAAAAAAATATTTGAAGTGTTTTGTTACTCCTATTGTAAATGAAATGTCTCCTTATATATAGGGGTTGGAGGAGAAAAAATTATAATTTCATTTTTATCATGTCGTTAGCCGTAGCTTTGAGCACCTCCTGGTCAGAGGGCAAACTAAATAGCGATTAAATAAACTTTCTACCTCATTATTTTTAATGTGCATTTATGTAAAATGTATTTTAGTGTATAAAATTTTTGTAAAAACGATTTTTTTGTTTTTTTTACAGTGGAAAACTTACCGCAAGGAGTAGAAATGTTTAAATATGGAATATTAAAAAGGTTCATGGATAAATTTATAAAACATGGGTAATAAATATTTTTTTATGATACTAATATTATAAATATTAAAATTTGGTTTATGCAAAAATGTATTTTAATGAAATTTTACTTTGCTAAGCGAAAGGAGTTATTTATAAATATATTTTTTCTTTTTTTTGGTCAAAAGTCGGCATAAAATTAGATGCGGAAACTTTACGTTTTACGTACAAATTATTCAGTGATATGAGTTACCATATCAAATAAAATCTTATTTTTTATATTATTTCTCTTGTCTTATTGCAGCATACAATTACACATAAAAAATAAAGCCTACAATTACACATAAAAAATCATTCAAGATTCTATCTTAAGCAGGCCTTATATATTTCGGATTAAAAGTTATAATTTTTAATGTCGTCCTTTAATTAACAATTTAAATTATATTTTTGCATAATATTAATAGCTATTGTATTTTCATAAAAATAAATCAGTTTTAAATTGGGGCAGTTTAACAAGTATTGACTTAAAAATGTTATGAATGGTTTTTATCTAAAATATTTGTATTCACGCACATGAAAATCTATCGGTAATTCATTCAAAAAAATATTAGTTACCCCCTCAGTAAGTCAACTAAAAAATTGGGCTTTAATTAACAAAACATAATCAAGTAGAAAGGATTTTAATAACATTGAAAGAGTACTCTAAAAATTACCTCAATTTACAAGTGGAAAAAATACTAACCTAAATTCAAAAAATAAAACCATGGTACAATACTATAAGCCATAAGAAAATGTAAAAAAATTTTTATTTGAGAATATATTATTTATATGATAACTGAAAAAGACATAATGAAGAAAAAAACGTTTTTTATTGACGAAAACAAATTGTTTTAACCTCTAAACACCTTTATTTTGTGTATCACTAGATTTCTACACAAAGGACAATCAAAAATCTTTTCAACGCAAATATGGCAAGAAATGAAATGAGAACATGGTTGAAATACGACATTCATCTCATCATTCATGCATATTTTACAAATTATTGTATTTTCTGCTCCCGTGTCTTCTCTTTGTCCTGTGTTTCTTGAAATTGCAACTTTTTCTCCTTGTCCTGTGTTTCTTGAAGCTGCAACTTCTTGTACTTTTAACGTTGAAAATATTTTGCAAGTTTCTTGAAGTACTTGATTTTTAAGACATTTAGTTTTGTTATTTAATTTCATTCTGATCAAATCCATATATTCACAATGAGGAAAGAATTTTTCGTGCTCTGTTAATGGGTCATCACTTGTTTTCCAATTACCTAAAGATCCATTACAACAGTAGCATGTCACAACATCTAATACACCTGTATAATAAAATCCACATTTAGCTAATTGTTTAGGATTGAGCATTAAAAGTGGCCAATTTCTATAGGTAACCAGACGATTCTTTTCATCTGCCATACTATATTTTTTAAATGAATTCTTTGGGTATTGGACATATTTATTCAATTTTGGGTGCTTTATTGCTTTTTTATTAACTGTTTCTAGGGAGTCAATTGTTTAATCTGTTAATCTCGAGTTTAGTAAATAACAGGACTCTATATTTTATTTAGCTACTTTATGTAACTGACCATTGTTCAAAAACATATTTGACAGACTGTAGACATATGGTTGAGATCTAAATTGCTTTAATTTGTAATATATGAATAGATGGATTCTTAAATTACATATTTTAACGATATTTCCTTCTCTACAATATTTAATTATATGTATTACATTAGGTTTATATACAGGGTGTTTCATATTGAATGTTACAAAAAGAAAACATTATTGTGAACGTTGTAATTAATATATTTAGAAAATTCAAATTTACCTCAAGACTACATTTATTCAAGTTTCTACAGGTGTTCAATATGTGCCTCTCCGGTGACACGACAAATGTCTACACTGTAATCAAGCTCCTGCCACACTCGTGATAGCATATCCCCTATGATGGAGTTCAATACTGCGGTTATCCGCTGCTTCAGTTCCTCTAAGTCCTGAGGAAGTGAACGCACAAACACCTTGTCTTTAACGAAACCCCGAGAAAAAATCCCAGGGCGTTAGATCTGGTGATCTCGGCTACCAATGAAGACATGTCAAATCCTGTGGCCCAGCTTTTCCAATACAGCAATGGGGTAGACGTTTGTTCAGGAACTCACGTATGTTTTTATTCCAATGTGGGGGAGCACCATCTTGCTGCAAAATAAAATCAGGAACAGCTGGGGGAGCAACCCCTCAGAGAGCATGTCTTGGTAAATGTCCTCATTAATCAATTTTTCAGCAAAGAAAAGTGGACCAAAAACACAACTGCTTGCTATATATATATATAAAGCACAGAAAACGTTCATCTTGGGAGAATCACGCTGATGTTCTAATGTTACATGGACATTTTTCGTGCCCCCAAATCGCAAATTATGTTTTTAAATAAGTTACTTAGAAAATACTTCAGTGGTTAAATATCTTAATAAACTTAAGTTTTACTTATGTTATAAATCTTCAAAATAAAGTAACAGAGAAGTAATTCTGTACTTTATATAAAACTAGCACTATATAGAGTATACTTTTAAATAACCATACATATTATATTAAGACAAGTATGTATACAAAGTTCACAGAAGATCATCTATTGTATTGTGTGCTGTTATTTCGCTTTCTCATAAAAAAAATAATAAAATACTTGTGATAATAATCTGTTTCTGAATTGATGGAATAATTTAGTTTTAGCTCTATTAATGTTTTTTTTATCACCATCTACAAAGTATTTTATAACAGAAGTCAGTCAGTGTTTGTTTATAAAATTATTACTCGAACATGATTTAAAGTATTCATACATAAAAGTAAATGCATTAAAAGTACTTATATGCAAAATTTACAAATCATTTAAAAAAATATATTATTAATGTAAATGTTTCATTTTAAAAAAATAGATGTGAACCACCTGTTTCAAATGAAGAAATGGGAACGGGGAAGAAATTCAGAGACAAAAGTAAGAATTTTCAGAATTTTTTTAAAACTATTTTAATTGAAGTGAAATTTAATTTATATATGTTGTAACTGTTTAGCTTCAGGCTAAATGTACCTATTATATTAAAAATGTACATGTTACAAGTCATTTTTGATAATAATTGTTTATTGTGGTATTTTATAAAAAAAGAGAGTTTTACTCGTAAGAGAAAATTTTACGTGTTCTATTTATAATCGTAGGGAAATGAAGCCCAGTACAGCAAGTGTGGGGACACAAACTATTTCTTTTGGCGAAGTTATGGATTTGCTAGAAGAAACACAAGTAGAGCTGAAAAAACTAAAAGCCACCCTGCAGAAAAAAGAATTTATCCCTGAAAACATCTGTGATGATGGTAAAATGTGTGTGTGTGTGTGTGTGAAAGCCTTCACAAGTTTTACAAGAGAAGAATTTTTTGAGTGGTACAAATTCCTTAAGATTAAAAAACCCTTATCACTGGGTTTCCAAAAGAAAGACCTATTGATAAGTTTTACATGTTTATCATTAAACTCAGAACAGGAATTTCAAATGAATTTTTGTCCATTTTGTTTGATATTTCAGATTCAACAGTGTCAAGGGATTTTAATTACGTCACAGAGGTTATATTTTCAAAATTAAAAATGTTCCCTTTATTTCCAAATAAAAGTCAAGTTATTCAATATGTGCCAGCAGCATTTCGAATGCATTTTAAAGACGTAAGGATTATTGTGGACTGCACTGAGTATACAATTCAGAAACCCCTAGTAGCCCTAAGGAACAGCAAATGACTTTTAGTTGCTATGAGAATGCCAACACCTTAAAAGGGATGATCGGCATTACACCAAATGGAGCAATAAGCTTTATTTCAGAGTTGTATTGTGGGAGCATATCCGACAAACAACTCTTTATAAAAAGTAAGCTGATGGACCATTTAGAGCTCAATGATGTCGTTATGGCTGACAAGGGTTTTTTGATTGAAAATGAATTAGCGAGTGTGGGTTGCAAATTACAATGTCCTGCATTCCTAAGAGATAAAATTCAATTTGATGTTTCGGAAATGGTTAGTAACTGTCGGTTGTCAAATGTGAGAGTTACAGTGGAAAGAGAGCTATTGGTCGAATTAAGCAATACAAATCTTTTGAAGGAGCTTTACCGTACAGAAGCCTCCATAATGCAAATAGAGTGTTTTTTATTGTATGCATGCTTTGTAATTTTCATAAGCCATTAATTCAAGTGACATAACATTATCTACTTATCAGAATGCGTAACTCCACAATGGAGATAAATTTGATATAGAAATGCTACACGCCACTCCTACATCAAATAAACACCCCAGAAAGAGTTGCGCGTTCTAATAATTAGGCCGACAGTATTAATTAAATGTAAATAATTTGCTATGTGTTACTGTAACTGTTTATTTGGATTTATTACTTTCAATTTTCATTACTCAAATTATGTCTTGATTATGTTTTTAGTTTTCCTAGTTACATAATTATAAAATTGATTTCAAGGCCAATTTTTACTAAATATTTTTTAAAAACAAACAAGGGTATAGATTTTCAAATCAGTGATAACTTTTGTGCACAATAATCTATGAAACACTAATCACTTAAAACGAATAAAAAAATTTAAAAAATTGGGCATTTTATGAGTTTGAAAAACTTAAAATCTTAATATTTTAAGTCGTGAAATAAAAGCTGATCAAACTGACTTTATGCTTTCAGAATCAACTGAATACAATTTGTTTTTTATACAATTAATGTATCCAAATAATTTTTTTGAAAAAGAGTACTTTTTAGCTTTAAAAATAAAAAGTGACTTATGCCAATTTAAAGAACTAAAACAATTCAATTGCTGGAAATCATTTGTTAGGTCTGGTTGTACACATATTTTCCTGGTCTGGTTGTACACATATTCTTACATATTTTCTTGTTTTTCAATGCTAAGGCTGAAATACATTCAATTACTTTTATAACCTGAAAAGTTTGTGGAATGTCTAATGCAACAATCTTGTGATTTTTTGTTTTGAATTCACATATTTTTAAATAGTGTTATTTATCATTTAAATTGTATAAAAGTATTTGTTTTGTCTACATCATCAGATACATTTTTAATTTAATTCTGAATGGATATTGTATGCGACTATATTCATTTATATATATATATATATATATATGTATGTATTGTATTGCATTCTTTCAAGTAGTATTGTACAAATACCAATCGTGTTTTCGCAAAACCCATAACTTTTGTTATATTACATGTTTGGACGTACTTGTAAATCACATTTCATGCGTGTACATAAATTTTTGTAGGAGTAGCATTTTAAATTCGCTTCACAAATTTTACGTTTTTTCCTTAAAAAATTAAATGGCTAAGTTTTTATGAAATTTTGAGCACTCCCATTCTTAATGTTATCTGATGTGTAGAGTTAAGAATTTAAAACCTATTATTATATACCTCATTTTTGTAAATCAATAAAGGCTGCAAATTGTTGAAATTCAAGAGATCTACAATAAAATTTATATTTTGTAAAGAAATGTCAAGTTTTCATGCGAAAGAATGCATTTTAGTTTTTGATCATGCTGCACTTTAAATATAATTCAATAACTTGTAATATAGGATAACCACATTAAATTTAAAAATTACGATACATTAATATAAGTAATTTTTTTAACTTAAGATAATACTGAAATAGTATTTTTTTATTAAGTCATTTTTAAAAAAATTTCGAAACACTTAAAGGATAATTGATAATTATTAAGTAAATCAGATAGTCAAAAAGATGGAGAATGTTATTTTATTAAAATAATTTCAAATGCTTCATAATATTGTAAATTGTTCATATGCAACATATTGTAAAAATAAAATTCATTTTCATCAAATAACTGATCGACAGTTAAAGAAAATATTCATTTCAACTTTTAAGTGTAGGTTGGCATACTTGATGCAAATATACTTTATAGAAAATTGTTACTTTTCATCTCTAAATATGTACTGAGGTACAGGGAAAAAATAAGAAAAGTCATGCATAACATTTTCGATACATATAAATTCACACCCATGTGAAGAACAGGTACACCAGCTAGCAGCATACAAGTACAAAGAAAAACATTTAAGAACTTGATTGATAAATTAAACCACAAAATTATAGGATCATTTTAAATATGACACTGTTCAGTCATACTATTATAAAATATGCAATCATGAAGTTGTAAAAATTTAATTTTCATCAGATAAATCAGATACTTCCCTATCAACTAAAATATATATGTTATGGACCAAATTACTTTAAAAAAAGCTTAACATTGTTAAACAGATACATCTATAACATCCACAAATCATTAAAAAATATCTATAATTACATAGGATGATCAAATAAAAAGTTAAGTCTAATAAAAAATATTAACAATAGACAGAAAATACAAAAGGGAATTAAGAGGCATACATGCCTATCACATTTCGACATAATCACCAAGTCTATTTAGGCACTTATCAGAATGCAGAATCCGTCTGCCGAATTGTTTAACCCGTCTTAGTAGAAATCAGGTCCTTGTCCATTCAACCAGGTCTTGGCGGATGATTTCACGGCACTGTCATGGAACATTGCAGCACATCAGGAACACTATACTGCACACTATCATAGCTCACTCCCAGCTCTGACGAGATTTCAAGCAGAGTTGCCCGTTGATCATTTTAAATCATTTCTCCAATTCGTGCCGTGGAGATTTCTGTCATAAAGAACTTGGCAGGCCGCTCCCTGCCATATTGCGACTTTCAACATCTTGTCTGCCTCATTGAGAAGAGCGACACGATTTCACATGTTGTCTGCTCATTGCAGATGTGGACACATTATTGACCCATAAAAAACTAATAATTACTTCTTGAGTAGCCAATTTCAAAGAATTAGCCACTGAGATTTTAAAAAAAATTGATGAAGATGTGACAATGGAGAGAAGATAATAGGAAAAAAATACATTTTCACCAAAAGATAATTCTCTACATTAATCAAAAATTTTCATATTACCTAATATTCTACATACACAGGTTTCCAGAAATAAACTTCTTTACAAGTTTAACATTTACTTCAAAAAAATAAGATAATAAATCAAATTAAATTTAATCATTTCTAAAAATAGTTACCTTTTGCAATGGTATCATTCCCCTAAGAATATTTTAATTTAAAGAAAGAAATGACAATAATTTTAAACAGTTAAAAAAATATATTAATAATTTAGAGATTAATAATTTGTGGAAGATAAAAATCAAAGAAAAATTTCTTCAATTTTTGTAAGCATTCCTCCCACAAATTATCATCAAATTTTATTACTTCAGAATAAATGTTGTTTCTAGACTTTTAGAATTATTAATTTTAATTACAAACAGGCATTTTTTTAATGTTACTCACACCTAACTGACATTGTATTTGATAGCAATTGGTGTGAGTTCTTTTTAAGGAAATGATACCATTGTAATTTGAAAGACAAAAGTCGTGCCTTTTATTAATTAAATCTTGTAGAGAATAACCCTCTGGATTGTAAAGGCATTTTATTTCCATTATCATGTAGTCCTCGCCTGATCTAATCAATCCATCAGGAGAAGCAGCAATATACTGCTAGTAGGTAGAAAAAGCCGATTCTGCTGTAAAGGCGGTGCAGGCGGTTGCAGGCGGTTGTAGGCGGTTGCAGGCGGTCGACGGCAGTGCAGAGTTGAGTTGTTTCGTTCCTACTGGCGAGTTGAGTTGTTTCGTTCCTGCTGCTGAGTTGAGTTGTTTTCTCCTGTTGAGTTGTTTCGTTCATGTTGCCGGGCTGAGTTGGTTTCTCCTGTTGAGTTGAGTTGTTTCGTTCCTACTGACGAGTTGAGTGGTTTTTCTCCTGCATTGGCTTTGATTTTCGAGCTGAGGGGGCGAGTTGAATTGTTTTTTTTCTACAGCTAAGTTGAGTTGTTTTTAAAAAATGTGCACAAAAAATGGAAGTATGGGAATGTTAAACGTGCTCATGCCGCCACCTATTGATTAAAATATACACTAATTATAGATTTTAAAATGATGAAAGTAAATAACGCTCAAATAAAAAATAAATAAATCCAGATTCAAACTCACGGCCTCAGATCAAAATGTCTCCACAGGACAATAGTTTTTCAGTTACGCTAACCATTATCCTATGAAGGCATACAGACCTGAAGAAAACTTATGTTTATAATCTCATGAATTTAATTTTGCAGGCGAAGCAGACGGCGACATGTTTTAAAATCATTTTCTTGATTAAAATGAAATAAAAAAAATATTTAATTTATATTATTTTAATAATGTGTAAATTTTAATTCAGTATAATGATTACATACACACACAGTAAAGATACAAAGTAAATTGATTATTCAGAAAATGTGCCGTAGTATACTCGTCATCAGCGTGAACGGGTTACGATTTAACTTGTTTTAGCTTGTCTGATCTTGATTCTAGAAGACGGCGACTGAATTCTACGTCAGAAATTATCTCAATGCTTAGAGCGGATGAATACATTGCTTTCAACCACTCAGCGAACGCCGCTCAAGTGTAATTCGGTTGATATGCGTTAGACACTTATCACATTTTAGTTCACAATTCATTTCGTTTGTTAGTATTGCGGTGGGCTGTATTCAACAAGAAAAAAATATGGTGATGTCTGAAACACATAGTGAAAAACGAAAGTTTGGAAAAGCCGGGGAATCTTCTGTAAATAAGAAAGCCAGAAGAGAAGTTTCAAAAGTAAGTAACAAAATTAAATAAATTTAATATGTAATTTTTATAATGTTTTTTACATTTCTGATCTTTATTAATTTTGATATATTATTTTCAGAAGTATGGAAAATTCACCGAGGATTGCATACCAGATGGAGTATTTCCAATTGGAGATGATGTTTTTGTCTTTGCAAGCACCTATTATGATTCCGTATCAGTACACATAAGACGTTTCAAGAAATATGGCAAAACATACTACCCAACTCCCGAGGGAATAACATTAGACCCACGGTGGATCGAATATATCATGCGTAAAAAGAAAGTGCCGGAATCACTGGAGGAATTACCAAGTGGACTTTCCCTCCTGAACGACACATTCAAATAACTAGTGAGAACTTCATTGATTTTACTTTCAAGCGCATTAAATACAGTCCGGATAAAGAGCCCACTTTTAAAGAAATAACCATATCCCGAGAGCAGTGGGCTGAAATGATTAAAAATATGGTGCTATTGAAAATGCTGCTATAGACAATATGTTTCAGTGTATGGACTTTTTAACTGCATATAAAACCTTCTGCGAAGGCCCCATAGAAAATACATTACCTTCTTCTTTGGATGTTAGTCTGGGTCAACAATACTTGACGCAAATTTTGAAAAAATCTATTTGTAGCCTCCTGAACGAAAAAGGATTGAAACAGCCTCAGACTTTCGCTGAGGAGTTATGGGGGAATCGCGAAAAACATTTAATTCATATGTTTCATCACTTGAAGCTAATGAGATAGCTGATTGTTTTTATAATAATCTTTTTGAAAATGAACACTTTTTATTGTTAAAACCTGTACATTATGTAACTCAAGAATTTTTAAAAAAAATCTTCGCTTGGATATTATTTTAAGAGAAGTAAGAGACATGTTATGTCCACCTGATTGTTTTGAATACTATGAGGATTTTGTTTAAAGATTTTTATAAGATTCACACAACATTTTGTTTTTATACATTTGAATAAAATGTTTTTTTTATGTGCTGAATTTGAGTTCGTATTATTCTTATTGTTTGTTAGTTTAATTTATGTTGAAATCGTTTCACATCTTAAAAATAAATAAGAGTATTTTTAAAAGAAATTATCAAAGTATGTACAAGTGATATTTTAAATGTATTTCATATGAGAGTGAGAAAATTTATGCTCATGTTTTTATACATAAACTTTTTGCCTTTCTCAAAAAGTATATAATAATATAACTATTCATTGTAATAGTCATTCAATCAAGTTCTTTTCATCGGTAACAATGCATCAAGATTTAGCAGCGTTTTACGAAAATCCTGAAGTTCCAAATAGCTTCGGGGGTGTGGAAGCATTACATCGCTCTGTAAAAGGGAAATATAGTAAAAAAGATGTGAAACATTGGTTATCGCAGAAAGATGCTTACACTCTTCATAAACCTGTTCGACATAAGTTTCAGCGGAATCGAGTGTTTGTAAGTGATATTGATCGTCAGTTTCAAGCGGATTTAGTTGATATGCAATCTTTAGCAGAATTTAATAAAGGGTATAAGTATTTGTTAACTTGCATTGATTTATTTTCAATTTGCTTGGGCAGTTCCTCTGAAAGATAAATTTGGAAAAAGTGTAAAGTCTGGGCTAGAAATTATTTTTAAAGAAAGGAAGCCTAAAGTGTTGCAAACAGATGCCGGTAAGGAGTTTTTAAATAAAATAGTTCAAAATTATTTAAAAAATCTGAATGTGTAAATTTTTTTTTACAAATAACGAAACAAAAGCTAGCATTGTTGAAAGGTTTAATCGGACATTAAAAACAAAAATGTGGAAATATTTCACTGAATTTAACACTAAAAATTACATCGACGTCATTGATAAATTAATACACAGTTATAATCACTCGTATCACCGTTCAATTAAAATGGAACCTGTTTCTGTAAGTAGACATAACCGAAAGCAGGTATTAAAAAATTTATACGGTGGTCTAAGAAATGAGAAACCTAAAGCCCCTAGATTTAAAATTGGTGATGTTGTACGCATTAATAAACAAAAACTTCACTTTGAAAAAGGATACGAACAAAACTTGAGAAGAGAACTTTTCATAGTTTTTGAAATCGTGCAAAGAATTCCGATTGTTTATAGATTAAAAGATTTACAAGGTGAAGAGATTAAAGGTACTTATTACGAAGCAGAATTACAAAAAGTTGTCGACTCTGGTTTCTACCCTGTAGAGAATGTTATCAAACAAAGAAAAAGAGGAGGAATCACTGAATATTTTGTTAAATTTTTAGGCTATCCTGAAAAATTTAATGAATGGGTGACTGATATTCAAAAAAGTATAAATAGTTAAACTTTTTTATTGCCAACTCATTTTCAAAATGTCTTTCTACGTAACATTACCTTCTGATAGTTCTATGCATTTCTTTCCAGAAAACAAAATATCTCATTTCAAAACTCAATTACCCTCTCCTGTTTGTTTAAATGGTGAATGGGAAGTGGGATTGTCTGAAATAATCTACCCTCATTCTTGGCTTAACGTAAATGAAACTAACAATTATTTTCTATACAAAGCTGGTGACGGCAATATCTCTTCAACTGTTAAGCGAACAATTGATGTGGGTTGTTATGAAACAATGTTAGATATTATATCAGCCGTACAACTTGCTTTACCCAAAAATCCTAATCGGTTCACAATAATTTACAATAAAGCAACAAAACGGATGAAAATTAATGCAGTTCAAGGTAGCAGCCTTCACTTAGAGAATTTAGGCGAATTGTTAGGATTCAAACGTAATGCAATTATAATAGGTAACATGAAAATCGAATTCGTTGCTGATGCATGGTCTAATTTTTTCAGTTTTTTACGTTTACTCCGATCTAATTTCACCCCAAATTGTGGGGATACACAGGCTCCTTTATTGCGAATCGTTCGCACTAAAGGTAAAGACGGGGAAACGATTAGTCAATACTATGATAGACCTCAATACTTACCTTTGGTGAGACACTCGTTTCAAACTATTCAATCTGAACTGAGACTCAATTCTGGTGATTTTGTTCCCTTTGAAAGAGGTAAAGTGATCATAGTGCTTCATTTTCGCATGAGGCAAATACTATAAATAAAGCAATGCATTTCTCATACCCTCATTTGGAGATAAAAGACCAAGATGAGTGTGCCATACGTTTGCTGTTCTAAAAGATTTGAAGACCATTATGCAGGTCAAATAGGTTCGGGTTTGACTCATTACAAGGGCATTAATTTTCAAAAGGGTTATAGAATCGGAGGAATATTTCGTCGATTGTTTAGAGCAGCTTTACCTTTTTTAGTAAAAGGAGGTAAAACTATTGGAAAAGAAGTATTAATGACAGGGAGTCGTGTTGCCTCTGATGTATTGTCAGGAGAACATTTTAAAGAAGCTGTAAAAACAAGAAGCAAAGAAATTGTCTAAGAGCCTGTGAGCGGCTACCTGCATGTATTTGACCAGGCTTGGGTTTTTGTACATTGAGGCCCCTCTACCTACTGTACATGAGATGGGACTTCACTAAGCCCAAAGGGGTGGACGCGGTTAGTGCGCAGGTGAGACAGGGATCGATTTTTTGTAATTTTAAATTCATTTGACGACGTTTGCCGTTTTGGTATTCTAAAATATATCATTTTCGTGAACCGAAAATAATAATGGCAGAACATTACCTCGCGTTCGACACTGCGGCAGACGGTTTTGAAAGTATTAAAAATTTTTGAAAGTAATTGAAGAGATCTGCCATTGTTATATTTTACTTATTATAGTTTCAAAAACTTATATTTATTAGGGCAGAAGTATTCATTGCGGACAAGCATCAGCAAATAACAAAATCTGAGTTCCTACTCGGCCAGATGCATGCATTGACTGCATATAGCTATCCTTCTTCTTTCTCTCAAGTATTACTATTGTACTCATTCTAGGTTATAGTACTTTTTTCTACCATTTGAATAATATAGGATTTATACCCGAGAGGGCTCTATTGTAGTCCCAACTCTAACGGTTTTAGTCAGATGTTTTCAGTATATTTGGCAACCTTCATGTAGATGCCTCGTGTTCCGTGAAAAAATTGATAGTGTTGCTTTTTATTTTATATTTTTCATTGGCTTATTAATTATTGAATGTATTTGACATTATGTCGAGTGAAATAAATAAAGTGCAGTGTGTTTTTTGTACCATATCAAAAACTGAAAAACGTCTAATATTTTCGAAAGAGACTTTGGTAAAATGTCGAAATATTTTGAGGTTACGAAAACTTCATAACTTAAAGTACAATGATATAATGTTACCGGAAGACATTTTTGATGCAGGCTATCATAGTAGTTGTTATAAGACGTGTTTACAGCTTTGAAAAAAAAATTTTTTTTGGCAGATGCCAACAAAGGAATTCCATTACAAAGTACATCTTCGTCTGCGATTGAACAACCATCAACATCAGCTAATAGTTCAACAATTGATGATACAATGGTACAGGATTCTATTTTGAATGATGTGAATATTCCTAAAACAGATGAAGTTGTAGAAAAAAATATTGACGTCGCAGTAGATCAGTCGTTCGAGGAAATACAATTCGAAGATTCAGCAGAACCTTTAACTGTTCAGAATTCTGATACTGTGGCTACAGGAAACCCGGATTTGTGCTTTTTTGTAATAAAAAAAACAATTCAAGTCTAAGATTGAGCCATTACGTACTTCCAAAAAAATCAATTTCAAATAAATATCTTATCAAAGTTTAAACCGGATTCTGAAATTTACAATGAAACTTTGGTAAAAATACAAAGTGTTGCTTCTGATGAAGTATACTATCATGATGTTTGTCGACAAAATTTTAGAAATCACAAACGGTCACTGGTAAAATGTCCTGTCCGTACTTCATTGCATATTTCTCGAGAAACACATGAAACCGTTTATAGAGAAATTTGTAATTTAATTGAGGAGAATGTTATAAAACGGTGGCGTTGTTATTTTCTGTCATATTTGCACAAAGAATATCTCGAAATGTTTAAAGAATTGAGTGAAGGCTCCGATGTAGCATCAATATTTGCCGCGCATTATTTAGAAGAAAAAATCCACAAGAAATTTAATGATAAAATTCAAATTTTGATGTCGAACAAAAAAAAAGTTGTTGCTCCTAAGGGCATATCAAATATTGACGACTCATTATTTGCGCACCTAAAAGACCAAGATACCTTGCAAGCAGCTGCTGCTATTTTGAGAGAGGAAATTTTAGGAATAACTAAAACAAAATTGCCTGATTATTTAACTAGCCAACGACTAATTAAAGGTGAATGTTCAACACCACCAATGATTTCAGATTTTTTTTCGTCAATTCTTGGAGGTTATACTCGTAAACGCCGGAACTGCGACAGTTTTAAACGTCATGTAAGCTGTCACAGGATATAATTTATATGACACAATGGCAACGTTAAGACTTCTAAACATATTTGCTTAGGCATGACACTAAAAAGTCTTACCAGCAGCCGTAAGGTTATCGATATAATAAATCATTACGGCCACTGTATAAGTTACAACGCTATAGAGGAGCTAGAAACAGAAGCAACGTATTCATCAGTTTCACGTACCGGAATATGTCCAGAGGCAGTTAATAAAAATGAAAATCTTTCAACCGGCATGGCATTTGACAATTTCGACCGGTTCGTTGATACTAAGAATGGAAAAGACACCCTCCATGATACGGTCGGAATAATCTATCAAAATATTGATCCCAATTTCGAAGAAGAATTTGTCGTTGAAGAAGAAGAAGCTGGAGTTACTACACATAATAAACGTAGAAAACGATCTTTTGAAACAATCGAGTATGAGTTACCACAGTGTGCTAAGAAACTGAAAAAGACTACCAATATTCAAGCTGAAAATGAAGAGGAGGTTAATATTATTGTACATAAGAGTATTTACGATCGGATCGATAATGTTTGGATGCTCAGTCATGCTTTTAGACTAGTAGATACTCCTATGTGGACTGGTTTTAACAGTAAAATAATGATCGATGATAGTCCACAACAATTGATTTCGTATTTAACTCCAATTAATGAATCACCAACAAGCAATGCAGTAGTTTTGGCAACTATGCAACAATGCATGTCAGTCTTGCAAGAGCTAAGTCAAGAGTACATGCAAGTGACTTACGATTTAGCAATTGCAAAAATTGCCCTGCAAATCCAAGCTACAGAAAATAACACCTTCCAAAAGCTTTTTTATTCACTTGGGTGCTTTTCATATTATGATGTCATATTTCAAGGCGATTGGGAAAGTCATTAATGATTGTGGTTTAACAACTATCATGGTTGAAAGCGAAATGCTAGCTAGTGGATCAGTTTCAAGTTTCATCGAGGGCAAGCATTTTAACCGTTGTAAAGATTACACCCGATAGTGGCTTTAGGGCTACAAATAATGCATTTTAGATCTTTTTAACATCTAAAAATATCCAGATTTCTGCAGAAATTGAAGATGAGATTAAAAGATTACAGAGCTGTCAATCATCTTCGTTTTTTATTCACAATAGAAGCTTGAAAGAACTATGTAATGATTATGCTATTTATGAACAACAAACATTGAACGGTGAACGTGGCAAAACAACGCAGTTTTATATGATTTACATCAAGCTTGTTTATCATTCTCTACAGCTAAGCAGGAGTATTCGGGCAGGTGACTTCCAATTATTTCTTGACATCTTACCGAAAATTACAAATGTATTTTTTGTATTCAACCATCAAAATTATGCGAAATGGACTGTCCAATACCATTACAATTTGAGGAAAGTTTCTACAACTCATCCTGGTTTAGAAGAAGACTTCCAAAAGGATTTTTGGAATCAAACGTACCAATAAACCATTCTCAAGACAGCCTATTGATCTTACATTAGAGCAAACTATCAATGCAGATGCTGCAAGAACACTTACTGGTATCGCCCATTTGACTAACTCGATCTCGGCTCGCCAACGCTGGGCAAGAAGTCACGACATACGCTCTACAATAATTACCCATGTGTTAGAAGAAATTGGAATCACCAAGAAGCAAGATATATCCACAGAGCTACAGCCACATAATATCAAAAAAAGTTGTCATCAACTTGAAAAGTTTATGAACTCGTTCGATCAATATGTCAATCCATTCAGTTTAGATTTATCACCAGATCAGCTATTTAACATAGCCTCTGGGAAAGCAGCATCATCTGAAGTGGAAGAGTTTCTTTTAAATGTCCAAGAAATTGGCGAAAAATTACGAACGACTTTTATAGCTGAGTGTGAATTAGATTCAACAAGATTTGAAAGGGCCATCAAAAAGACACCGATACATAACTTTTCAAGTTTACTTGTAAAGAAGAAGTCGGTGAAAATTGGAGGTAAGCATAAAGAAATAAAGTTACAGCGAGATTTATTTGGACGTTTGCTGGGAATTTCAATGGACCACCAAATTGATGTTTTGAAAACCTTATCATTTCCAATAACTCCGGTACCTCTTGCTTTATGTCATCTAGATGGTGGTTTCTGTAAGACTGATAAGTCTGTACTTGTAAAATGCCTTCAATCAAATACAGATCAATAACCACCAAATAGTACAGATGTAGCCTTAATTGATGGATTTTTCATACTTCACTCTATGAAAGAGGTTCCCAAAACGTTCGGAAGTATTTCGAAAAAGTTTTTACAAATGGTATCAAAATATTCCACCCGAAGAATTGATGTAATCTTTGACCAGTATATGTATCCGTCAATAAAAGACAGTGAAAGATGTTTACGACATGAAGCATCATTAATTGATTACATTATTTCTGGGCCTGACCAAGTGCGACCTTCTGATTTTGCAAAAGAATTAAAAATACAAAGTTTAAGGAGGCTCTTGTAGGCTTTTTTCGAAAAACATTGGTGTAGTGAGAAAATGAAATCATTTATAGGCAATCGAAAGATTCACATAAATTTTCGAAATTGTCAATCGTACCAAGTTGTTGATGAGAAGATTCAGTCTAATATTAATGAAGATTTATGTTGTACATCACATGAAGAAGCAGATACAAAAATAATTTATCATGCTTGCAATGTAGCTGAGAAGTCAAATATTGTTATCAGAGGCTCTGATACCGATATTTTAATAATTATGATTGGTAATATGAAAAGCTTGAAGAACTCTAATTCCAATATTTGGATGCTCAATGGAACTGGAAACAATGAAAGGTATATTGACATAACAAAAATTTATACGGAGCTTGGTGAATTGTTAGCCAAAAGTTTAATTGGATTCCATGCATTCACCGGATGTGATTTTAATCCTGCTTTTTTCAATAAAGGAAAGAAAATACCTTTCTCTTTGTTAAAAAAATACTATATTTCAAGAAGCATTTGCTACTATTGGTGACGAAGATTTAACTGAGGGTCAATTACAAGACCTATTTAATGTTATTCAACAGTTTACTTGTCAGCTCTACAAAGCCAAAAAATCCAAGGACGTAGATGATGGAAGGTTCCAACTATTTGTTAGCAGCTACAAAGCTTCAGCCGTCTATGAGAATTTCACCAAGAAAGTGCAACATTTTGATGCAACTTCAATACCACCGTGTAAGAGTGAACTTTATCAGCAATTTCTGAGAGCTCATTATATTTCTACTATTTGGAAAAATGCTTACAAAAAACAACCTTCAACTTTGGAACCATTGGAGTATGGCTGGATTGAGCAGGATAATACATTTATCCTCAAATGGTTCGAAGGAGATCAACTTCCATCTTTTGTCAGTGACTTAATCACCAATATTCCTGGTAAGTTCATAAAAAAATCAATTCTTCATCAAATATGTGCGAACCTATTTATAAATAACTGACAATTTAAAATTTACGTTTAATTTTTACAGAATCTGACTCAATTGATGATGAAGATGATTTATACAACGATGAACATTACCCGGATAATGATGAATGAAGATCAATGAATATAAATATCTATGTTACCTCAATATACCTTAATATTTGAAATTTTTCAATAAATACGCGATTAAATTTACCTCAATATACCTTAATATTTAAAATTTTTCAATAAATACAGCGATTAAATAAATCATAAATACATTATATTGATGTAAAACAGTTATCGTAAAACATAGACATCCAGCCGAGTAGGAACTCAGATTTTGTTATTTGCTGATGCTTGTCCGCAATGAATACTTCTGCCCTAATAAATATAAGTTTTTGAAACTATAATAAGTAAAATATATAACAATGGCAGATCTCTTCAATTACTTTCAAAAATGATTTTTTTTTAATACTTTCAAAACTGTCTGCCGCAGTGTCGAACGCGAGGTAATGTTCTGCCATTATTATTTTCGGTTCACGAAAATGATATATTTTAGAATACCAAAACGGCAAACGTCGTCAAATGAATTTAAAATTACAAAAAATCGATCCCTGTCTCACCTGTGCACTAACCGCGTCCACCCCTTTGGGCTTAGTGAAGTCCCATCTCATGTACAGTAGGTATAGGGGCCTCAATGTACAAAAACCCAAGCCTGGTCAAATACATGCAGGTAGCCGCTCACTGGCTCTTAGACTAAAAGTGGAAAAAAATTAGCTCAGAAAGCTATTGATAGAGTTCAGTCTATGGTAGGAAAAGGACAGTATAAAAGAAAGCGTAAGAAACAGAAAAAATTCATTTCATCCAAAGCACGTAAAGTGAGTGTACGTGACATTTTCGACTCGTAAAAATGGCATTTATTCTTAAAGATTCTCCTGAATGTGTTAAATCTGAATTGGAATTTTTCAACTTACCAGGAACTCAAACAGTTATTCAAGATGGGCAGTGGAAACAATTTCATCCTCTTTCTAACGTTTTCGATAATGCACCTGTAGAATTTCACATTTCCGGAAGTGCAGAAGATTACATAGATCTCAGTCAAACACAATTATACGTAAAAGCGAAAATAAAAAAAGTGGACAATACGCCTATTACTAAAGATGATACTATAGGACCTATGAATTTATTTCTACATTCACTATTTTCTCAAGTAGATGTATCCTTAAATGATCGCGTGGTTTCCAATTCCAGTAATACATATCCCTATCGATCTTATATTGAAACTCTCTTAAACCATGGATATGACAGCAAAACTTCCCAGTTAACGGCTGAACTATTTTACAAGGATTCTGATGATGGTCTCAAGAAAAGAACCGAATTTTTTAAAGAAAGTGCAACTGTAGACATGATTGGTTGTATACATTCGGATTTATTTCATCAAGATCGTCTTTTACTCAATTTAGTGGATTTGAAAATAAAATTAATACGAAGCAAGCCCGAATTTTGTTTACAAGGATCTGGGGATTTAAAGTTGTTTTGGATCATGTTTCTTTATTCATACGAAAAGTTCGTGTGAATCCTGGAGTTATTCTTGGTCATGCGAAAGCACTGGAAAAAACAAGCGCAAAATATCCCATTAACCGAGTTCTGTGCAAAGTGTATTCGATTCCTAAAGGAAGCATGTCTTTTATTCAAGATAACATATTTTCAGGCCAAATGCCAAAAAAAACTTTTTGTAGGATGTGTAGATAATGAAGCTTTTCACGGAGCATTTTCAAAATCTCCTTATGAGTTTAGACATTTTAATTTAAATGTTATTGGAGTGTATGTGGATGGACAACCAGTGCCTCACAATCCATTAGAACTCGATTTTTCTAAAGATCAATACATACGGGCCTATCAAACTCTATTTGTTGGGACAGATCGAATGGGTCAAGACAGAGGTATATTTATTTCTAGAAAAGAATATAAAGATTCAAATACATTGTTTGGATTTAACCTCTCACCGGATTTATGTTCTTCAGGAGAACATTTAAGTCTGATAAAACATAGCAATTTGCGATTAGAATTAAAATTCAGCAAATCTTTAGAACAAACCGTATGTGTTATCGTTTTTGCCGAGTTTGAAAATTTAATCGAAATAAACAAATCGAGAAATATCTTGTATGATTTCGGAAATTAAAGAATGGATGGAATGCAAATGTATACAGTTTTATCTCAAGAGAAGACAACGTCCCCTATTTTCAAGGTGTTTATTCTAGAGATACGCTCCCTCCTCTGGAAGAAAACATGTGTGCTATTGTGAATTCTGATGACTCATCACAACCTGGAACACACTGGTTAGCATTATTTGTAAATGATAAAAGAGAATTAGAATTTTATGACTCGTTTGGACAACCTCCTGTATTCTATAACATTAGTACTACTACCTATTTATAGATGTATTATGGAATTCTAAAGTGTTTCAATCACCAACATCTAATGTTTGTGGGCAATACTGTATTTACTTTTTATTCAAACGCAGCCAAGGCTATTCTATGCATTATATTTTGAATCAATTGTATATAAATGATTTTCAAATGTATCAATTTGTAAAGAAACGATATGGTGTAAGATTTGTATTTAGAAAATAAAAAAATGGAATGAAACTAAATATGTGTGTGTCTTTTATTTTCTTTAATTTTTTTTTCTATTTTCTATTTATTTTCTTATGATAATTTTTTTTCTTCTAAAAAATTAATATTTTCTATGTTAAATTTCTTTTTCTCTCAAAAAAATTTTTTTTTTTCTATGATAAATTTTTCACCCAAAAGATTAATATAATTTTATTTAATTATATATTTGAAACTTTTAAATTTTATCAAATAAGTATATTTTCTTCAGCAAAGAAAACTGTTCAAATCATAAAGAGACAACTGAGACAATTTTTTTAATCAAATGAGTATCATTTATTTCAAAGTTTCAACCATGCATTTCTGCGAGCATACATTATTGGTTTCTTAATAATTTTGTTATTCTGATACAATTTTTTATTTACATCTAGATTTTTCGGTAGATTTACATCATTCAAAGCTCTTAAAAATACATATTTTCCTTCAGGTGCTGATTTTCGATTCCGTAGAAAATCATTCACGAGGAATGCAATATTGCTTCCTGGAATAACAGTGTTTTTGTAAATAATTTCACCATCAGAATTCCAACTGAAAGATTCTTGAAGCTTTAAAAACTGGAAAATATTTTTTGCTTTTTCTTTATACCTAGCTGGAACAATTCTAAAAATTTCATCCTCAAACACTTCTTTTTCCGTCTTTACTACTAACTCTTTTAGATTTTCTTTTAATGATTCCGTTTCTTGATTTTCTGATAGAGATGCTTCATTTGGAACTGGTTCAGACTCTCTTCGATTTTCGTTAGAAAAGTGCGTATATTTTTGTAAAACTTGTAAATAGAGAATTGTTTTTTCTTCTTCCGTTAAATCCTTATTATGGAGAATGTTTTTCATGCGTTGATCAAGTTCCGATAAGTGTTCCGTTACATGAACTCTTTCTTCGGGTACCAGTACAAATTTTTTGCTAAATTCCATTTTGAATTAAAGAATTGATGACTGAAATAGTTGCAGGCAATAAAATATTTAAGAATCCTTCTCCTTTTTGAATTAAAATTTTCTTTTTCTCGTAAAGAGGTGTTTTTTTGTTAGAAAGTTTTCTTAAGCTTTCTTTATAGGGAGATAAGCGATTTTTTATAATTTTAGTCAATGATATGTTACCACATAAAACATTCAGCACACACTCGCACAAAGTTTTTATTTCTTTCTTTGAACACTTTTTCAAAATAGATTTTGGGTGTTTTGTTTTAGAAATTAGTTTTAAGAGCTCTAAAGTTTGTTCAGAACACACCGGCATCTTGTGAACAATTGAATATTCATTGAACAATTTGAATCTATTTATATGCTTCAAAGTAATGGGTCATGGAGGTTGATATACATAAAAAACATCTCCAGGAAACATACCTGTGCGCACACGCAAGGATTCATCAGTTTCAGGTTTTAAATCAATAAGTAAGTATCCGTACGGTTTTGATGTGGCATCTGCGTAACATTCTTGAAAAAATTTCACTTTACGAGGATACAATTGGCGACCTAAATGTGTAATTTGGGATTGATCTCTTCGATTCTTAAATAATACAAGATAATGAGCGTTTAAGGAAATTTCTCTAATTTCTTTCCCTTTATGAAAAATATTCTGTACCACAAAAATTATACTTAAATTTCTGTGATGCGAAAATTTTACAAATAATTTTGTTAATTGGGGGGATCATTTCCTAACTCTCCCATAAGATCGTCTATAACAATTAACGCATCCGAATACTGGTGCAAATTAGAGGGGATACCTTCATGAAAGGAAATATTCGGCATTTCTTCATACAACGCTTGGTAAACTCCATAACACCAAATTATATTTTTAGGAAAGGGTTTAATCATTTTATTTTCGATTAATTTTTTAACGAACTGACTTTTACCGCTACCAGATGGCCCAGCCAAGATTAAAGTAAATGGATGAACTAATTTGAGAGAATCCATGATTAAACTAAATAATTTTATGAATGATGTTGCTATTTATACTACGAGTCACTTAATTCTATAAATTTCATTTTGTGTGATACCGAAAGGAAAATTCATAAATTCTTTCCCTGTCCGTAATCATATCTATTGTATCCTGTATTTTCCTGTCTTGATTCGTTACCAGATAAAAGTGAGATCGTGATATACATTCAGTAGAATATTTTCTCATGGTTTTTGATGGATTAGAGCAGGTGGGGTTGGGGACAGAGCATATGGCCTTGGGCGTCATTGTTCATTGTTGGGATTCTGGTCTGCGACGTCAGTGGGTCTGTAGTCTTAATGGGCTGGACGAAACCCCGCTGTTCATCTTTTGACTGAGTTCGTCTGACTCAAAAACGGCGGGTGGTAAGGGGGTCAGGTGTTCGGGCGGACCTTGTGTCGCCAGTGAGTGTGAGAGGGTCAGAGAGAGAGCTATTGTCAGATTCGAACCAATAAGGACGCTAATGAGTCTGCGGGCCGTGTGCAGATTTCTGTTGGGTCGACCAATGAGAAATGACGAGGGCGGTGTAGTGGACCCACCTCTGGAGTTTAAAAGGGGTTGGTGGGAGATATCCATTCCAATTTGCTCTATCGATTCTATGTATTGCGCCTGATCGTCACAGAGTAGCAGAACACAAAATTTGATTGCTGATTTAGTAGTGTGTGTGTTTAGCAACGTTCTATAAGTTCTACGTCTTCATTATGTATACTTGTAATATTTGTGGAAAAAACTTCGTTACAAACTATGTTTTAAAACGCCATACATTACAAGTTCATGAAAAAAATGCTGTCCTTCAATGTGCGGATTGTAGTAAAAAAAATTCGTCCGAGAAAAAGACTTAAAAGGCACAGAGACTCTGTGCATTCAACCGAGAAAATTACTTGTAAATTTTGCAATACGTCCTTTACCCGTAAAGACAACTTATTGAAACATTTGAACAATAAAAGATGCGAAAGAAAGTTGGAGAAATAAGCGGGAAAAGAAAGAGAGTGGATTTGTCTGTATCAAGTAGGAAAAAGAAAACACAGTTGTTCACATCTGCTGAAAACTCTACGGCTGATCCTGAAAATATCTTCTTACCACCAAAAGAGAACGAGAGTGCTTTTCAAAAGCATATAAAACTTTTAATCTTCCCAATAACGATAGTTCACTGGGGATAAAAGAGTTTCTACTCTTAAGAAAAGAAGAGACAATCTTTATTTTTCGCAATGAACTGAAACTTACAAAGCTTTGAAAGTGAGTAAATGGGTTCATTGCATTTACTTGAAAGCGACAGATGCTGGAAAAATGATAAAGAACGTAGAATTCAAAACGCCGAATAATGAGGTATTACAAGAAACTAATCTCGCCAGACTTTATGACGACATGTGTGTCTGAGAAAATAGTGAAAGAAAGTGAGGATTTTGAAGGTAGAGACTCGGGTTGGACACTGGACGAAATCTTAAGACTCGAAGTCCGTACGAACCGTTATTCTCCTTTCAGAGGTTCATCATCCTTCATCGAGGTGCCGAAGCAGATCGCTGAAACAAAGGCAATCATCAATGTCATCAATAAAAAGGACTCTCAGTGTTTCATGTGGTCTATTCTTGCAGCTCTTTACCCCAACACCAGCAACCCCAACAAAACGTCAAGTTATGTCCCCCACCTAAATAAGCTAAACTTTGATGGAATATCCTTTCCAACACCGCTTAACGAGGTGAAAAATTTTTCAAAAATGAACGATATAGGAATAAACATTTATTCTTTTGAAGGAGATTTAAAAATATTTCCTCTCCTCATTAGTGATATAGTGTGTGAGAAACATATAGATTTGCTTTACGTAAAAAATGGAGAGTTTGGACATTATTGTTTCATTAAAAGCTTATCTCGACTTGTTTCGAAACAACTCTCAAAACATCAACATAAAACATTTATATGTAAAAGATGTTTAAGTGCTTTCAAACAGAATACAAAACTTCTTCAACACAATGAGATGTGTATACATAAAAATCCTGCAAGGGTAGTAATGCCGTCAGAAACAAGTAAGTTTTTAAAATTTAAAAATTTTCAACATTGTTTAAAAATACCTTTTGTTGTATATGCGGATTTCGAGTGTGTAACTAGGAAAACTGATACTTGCTGTCCTAATCCAAACTTTTCCTTTACAAATATTTATGAAAAACATGTCCCAATAGGTTTTTGTTATTTTATCAGTTATCAAGGGGGGCATTATAAAGATCCAGTAGTATATAGAGGTATTGATGCCCCCAAAATTTTATTGAAAAGTTAGAAAAGATGCAATAGAAATTGATAATATTTATAAAAAATCAAAACCGTTATTACCTCTTACTGAATCAGAAAAGCAATTGTATGATAATGCTAATAATTGTTATGTTTGTGGTCAAACCTTTCACGAAAGCAATATCAAGGTTAGGGATCATAATCATGTTACTCAAAAATTTAATGGCCCTTGTTGCAATAGTTGTAATTTAGCAATGAAAGCCCCCAAATTTTTGCCTGTTTTCTTCCATAATCTTTAAGGATATGACGCCCATATTTTTATTAATGAGTTAGGATATGATGAAAAACAAATTAATTTAATTCCGAACACCGAAGAAAAAAATATTTCCTTCAGTAAAAATGTTTCAAATTATTTTCAGTTAAGGTTTTTAGATTCTTTCAAATTCATGTCTTCTAGTTTGGAAAATTTGATAAAAACACTAAAAAAAGATGAATTTAAATATATGAAACATTATTTTGACTCAGAAAAATAGATTTACTTTTAAGAAAGGGAGTTTTTCCGTATGATTATTTTGATAGTTTTGAAAAGTGTAAAGATTCTTGTTTACCACCTATTAGCAAATTTTACAATAAACTAAATGAGGAGGCTATAAGTGTAGAGGATTATAATCATGCATGTAAAGTATTTAATGAATTTCATTTAAATAATCTTGGTGAATACTGTGATCTATATGTAAAAACAGATGTTCTATTGTTAACAGATCTCTTTGAAAACTTTCGGAAAATATGCATGCAAACTTATAAACTTGACCCCTGTTGGTATTTTACCACCCCAGCTTTATCATGGGATGCTATGTTATTACATACTAAAGTAGCTATCGAACTGTTTACAGATTACGACATGCTTCTTTTTATAGAAAAGGGTGTAAGAGGAGGTATAAGTCAGTGTTGCAATCGTTATGCTATAGCTAACAACAGATATATGTCTAATTTTAACCCAGATGATGAGATAAAATATTTAATGTATCTTGACGCAAATAATTTGTACGGTTATGCAATGAGTAAATATCTACCCTTAAAAGATTTTGTTTGGAGTGATAACGATTTAATTGAACAGGATATTTTAAATTTATCAGATGAATCCGATGTAGGTTACATCTTGGAAGTAGATCTTGAATATCCTTCCGATTTGCATGACAAACATTCAGACTTTCCCCTTGCCTCTGAAAATAAGCCCCACCTAATTGTAAAGAGCCTAGACTTTTAACTACTTTGGAACCAAAAACAAAATATGTTCATTATTCTAATTTAAAGCTTTATTTAAAATTAGGGTTAGTCTTGAAAAAATTCATCGCGTTTTAAAATTTTTTCAATCTCCTTGGCTTAAAAAAATTACATTGATTATAATACTAAATTAAGAACTAAATCTGTAAATGACTTTCAAAAGGATTATTACAAGCTAATGAATAATAGCATTTTCGGGAAAACGATGGAAAATGTAAGAAGAAGAGTAGATATACGTTTATGTTCAACAGAAGAGCAGGCTCGAAAGTTAAGAGCGAAATCAAATTTTAATCGACGCACAATATTTTCTGAAAACTTAATGGCCGTCCATCTAAAAAAAAAAACCAAATCAAATTTTTCAAACCAATACAAGTAGGAATGGTAATTTTAGATATATCAAAAGTTCTAATGTATTCTTTTCACTATGAGTACATGAAGCACCGTTATGACTCAAAAGTACGGCTCATGTATACAGACACCGATTCTTTTATATATGAAATAAAAACTGATGATTTTTATAGTGACATGAAAGAGGATATTAACTTATATGATACTTCAGACTATGATGAAAACAATATTTATAATTTACCTCTTGTTAACAAAAAAGTCATCGGGAAAATGAAGGATGAAAATAAAGGAAATATTATGACAGAATATGTAGGATTAAAATCGAAAATGTATGCCTACAAAACAAACAATAAGATTGAAAAGCGGTTAAAAGGAATTAAAAAACAAACTATAAAAAATAAAATAACATTTGAGGACTACAAAGCTTGTCTTTTTAATGAAAAAATAAAATATGTTGACATGAACTTAATTAGATCCAAATTTCATTCATTACATTCAATAAAGCAAAACAAACTTGCTCTGTCATATAAAGATGACAAAAGGTTTATTAATGGTGATGGCATTACTACTCTTGCACATGGTCATTGGTCGTTGATGAATTTAGAACTATTTAATGAGCTGTAGGACATAAAACCCAATAATGGGATTTTTTTTGTGTGTGTATAAATAATTGATTGTAATGTAAAACGGAATGCTGTTTTTGTAAATAAACAACTCACTTTGTATCTTTACTGTACATGTATGATCATTACACTGAAATAAATTTTACAAATTGTTGTTCTCCTGTAATGTAAATATACGATTGTAATGTAAAACGCAATACAAGATGTTGATTTCTGAATAAACAATTTACTTTGTATCTTTACTGTGTGTGTGTAATCATTATATTGAATTAAAATTTACACATTATTAAAATAATATAAATTAAATATTTTTTTTTATTTCATTTTAATCAAGAAAATGATTTTAAAACATGTCGCCGTCTGCTTCGCCTGCAAAATTAAATTCATGAGATTATAAACATAAGTTTTCTTCAGGTCTGTATGCCTTCATAGGATAATGGTTAGCGTAACTGAAAAACTATTGTCCTGTGGAGACATTTTGATCTGAGGCCGTGAGTTTGAATCTGGATTTATTTATTTTTTTTTATTTGAGCGTTATTTACTTCCATCATTTTAAAATCTATAATTAGTGTATATTTTAATCAATAGGTGGCGGCATGAGCACGTTTAACATTCCCATACTTCCATTTTTTGTGCACATTTTTTAAAAACAACTCAACTTAGCTGTAGAAAAAAAACAATTCAACTCGCCCCCTCAGCTCGAAAATCAAAGCCAATGCAGGAGAAAAACAACTCAACTCGTCAGTAGGAACGAAACAACTCAACTCAACAGGAGGAAACAACTCAACCCGGCAACATGAACGAAAAAACTCAACAGGAGAAAACAACTCAACTCAGCAGCAGGAACGAACAACTCAACTCGCCAGTAGGAACGAAACAACTCAACTCGTCAGCAGGAACGAAACAACTCAACTCTGCACTGCCGTCGAACGCCTACAACCGCCTGCAACCGCCTGCACCGCCTGCACCGCCTTTACAGCAGAATCGGCTTTTTCTACCTACTACTGCTGTATAGGATGAACCACTAGACCAGTTTTCCGGACTACATAATGAGGATTACGTTGTTGCACCGTATGCCGGACATAATCCTCATTTTCCAATCCATACCTTACAGCAGGGATGTTTGTCAACACTCCATCTTTTTTTTTAAAATCAGAGCAGATAATGCTTTGAAAATAGCCCTCTACAAACAATTTTTTTTTTTACATCACTTGCGGTGAGTCGCAACTTTCTTTCAAACCGCCACTCACTGCAATTCTGTTGGACAGTCCTATTTTCCAGGGCTGTAAGTTCATCAATACTTTTGGAATATATAGTGGCGGTGATAATATAATATTTCTTCCAGCCCCATCTATGGCAAGTCAGTTGCAATTTTTCCACTGCTCACAAACGCTGGAAGGGGAATAGTTTCCTTGAGTTTGATTAACTGCATATTTTTGTACACTTCCATCAAGGGAGAGGTAAAAAAAAGGAGCTGCAGTGAAATCAAACCCAATTTCATTCTCAACTGCTATTGCTGGTTCCCGCATAAATAGTTCTTCTGATGTCTGGGGAACCATTTTAATAGGTTTCGGTTGGTGCCAAGTCTATAGTCTTTCTGTTGGCGCTTCATACAGTTTTTTTGCTATGTAATCATTGATTGCATGCAATAAAGCAAAAACATGCTAACAAAATGCTGGAGTGCCTCCAGCAGGACAAGTACATGTTGCACTTATAACCTAAAGTTAAATAAATTTTAAATATTAAAGTAATAAATTTTAAAATTAGATTGCATATTCATATAAGTTTTCTGTATTTATATATCCGTCTACTGACCAATACATTTTAAAAAATTTATGCTAAAGTTAATTTACAGCTCAGTTTAAATTCAATTATTTTAAATAAAGACCATAATTTAAAATTTAAATAAATAATCATGTAAATGAAAATTTCAGATAAATAAAAATTAACAGTTTATAAAAGCACGTCATAAAGTATTTGAATTAAAAATACTATGCCTTATAAGAAAAATTACTAACAATTTGGCAGAATCTTACTGTTTACACAATATTACTCCTTATTGAATTGAAGAGTTTTAATTGAAAAATTTACATTTCTTTTTCAAAATGGTTTGGCATTTCTTGGGTTTACTTTTGTTCATGCTTGTCGCAAAAACCGTGTGCCAGACGGCGCTGTCTGTGTATCTCTAGTTACTATGTGTTTAGGTGAATAAAAATAGAGTGTTTTACAGTCCATGTGTGAGGTGTGTGTTATTTAGCTATCCCGGGTGTAGAGATCAAATATTTTGGTCCGACTTTCCCGGAGTTCAACAAGCAACTATGGTTTTGTGCTTTATTAGTTGAGTGTTTGGTGGTGAAATTTTTGTATAGGTGAGTGTTTCTATTCTTAATGATGTTTTTAGGAGTTATTTGGTTGTGTTTGCTAAAGTTGGTGTAAATAGTTGAATAGTTTTAACGGATATCATGGTTGAAATTAGTGTTTGTAGATTTGTGTTGATTGTGATATTCATGTTGTGTGTTTTTGTATACTTTCCTATTCTCAATAGTGTAAAGTAATTTAGGTGCTTACAAATGCTTTTTGGTTGAAAATAGTGTATATTTTGTAGATGTTGTGACAAAATAAGTTTAAAAATGGCGTTGAAATTAAATCGAAAGAAAGACGAGCTTATCTCGGTTGCTGTGGAAATGGGTTTGGAGATTCCTAGAAAAGCTAAAATAATAGATTTAAAAAAGTTAATTGAATCAAGTGCCGTGTATAAAAATGATATTGAATTTGTGCGTAGTATTGTTGAAAATACTTTAGAGAAAAGTAAACAAGAGGCTGAGAAAAATGAGCGCGAGGCTGAGAAAAATAAGCGCGAGGCTGAGAAATATAAGCGCGAGACTGAAATTCAATTAGAAAAAATTAAATTATCTCAGATTGAAAAACAATTAGAATTGGAGAAGGTTAGGAAGGAATCCGAAAAAAATTCTCAATCTCTTGAAAGCGGAGAACCAAGCTCCATAACTGATAAATTGGAGAGTTTGGTAAAGAGCATTACAACTTTGACAATTCAAGTACCGGTTAGGTCAGAGTCCTTTAATTTATTTTTTCATTCTTTAGAAAAGGCATTTTAAATCAAATCCGTGCCTGATGAGCTAAAAGCCGAAATTCTATTAAATATTTTAGGAGAAAGAGTCAATAATTTGCTAACATATGTGAGTCAAGAGGATTTAAGCAATTATGTTAAAATTAAAGAATTAATATTAAGAGAATTTGAACCGACACCTCAAGAATACCTGAGTAACTTTAAAAAGACTCGTAAACTACCATCCGAAAACTATGTTCAGTTTGCTTCCCGCTTAAGTGCAACTTTCGATTATTATTGTCAGTTGCGTAAAGTTAATGAATTCCACTCTTTGTGTGATCTAATAATTTCAGATAAAATATTTGAAACGCTAGATAGAGATACGATGAATCATATTGCAACGAAACAGGGAGAAACATATTTCAAGCCTCAACAGCTTGGGAGGGAATGTGATGTCTATTTATCCGCGAGAGGAAAGGTTTAGAATGATTTAATGAGCAGAAATCCAGGGAGTGGAGTCAAAACAGATAGGCGAAACAGACTGCAGACGGTTAGCACTTGGCGTCAAGAGAGAAACTCGTCGAATGTTTTCGTGGCCGAAACCAAACCAAATTGAGTTCTATGTAAGGGTAATAATTTTCATCTCCTTTCTAAGTGTTATCAGTTTAAGAAACTGTCAGTTGAGGATAGAGTAGAGGTAGTTAAACGGAATAATCTTTGTTTTCGTTGTTTTTTACCTCATAGATTGAAGGAATGCCGTTCAGAGAAAAACTGTTTTTGCCTTAGACCTCATAATAGCTTGATTCATTTTTCACGTGACAAAACGAGGAATCCCACTCCCACTAGTAATTTAAATTTGGATGCTCCTACTTTTGTTCCAGGGCAGATTGAAGGATCAGTTGAAGCAAATTCACAATCACAGTTTGTGGCGACTGGGTTTGAGAAAGGCAGACTAAAGAATGTGTTTTTGAGTACTGTGTTCGCGCGCTTGTTAAAAATAAATACTCTCAATGGGTGGAGGTCAGATGCTTGTTAGATGTAGGATCACAGTCTTGTTTATGTACGAGGGCATGTGCTGAGAAGTTGCAGCTGAAAATGGAGAAAATAAATACAATGGTTTCGTGCGTTAATGATGCTTCTATGGTTGTTAAAAATTGCGTAAAAACTTCAGTTGCAAATAAAGCCAACACTTTTGAGAGTGAGTTAATGTTGTTAGTAGTTAATAAGATTACAGATCTCATTCCAAACAAGGTGATTGATGTAGATGTTAATGTTTCAGAGTTTGTGCCCTTAGCGGATGATAAATTTAATATACCAGATAGAATTGATATGTTACTTGGTGCTGAAATCTTTTACGAATTGTTAAAGCCTGGAAAATTTTATTGTGATAATTCGCACATTTAGTGTTACAAAATACGGTGTTTGGTTATGTTGTAAGTGGAAGTGTAGATCAAGTTACAGAGAATCGCGTTCATTGCGGATTAATTGTTGATGACGATTTAAACAAAACACTGAAAAAATTCTGGGAAATTGAGGGTGTTCACATAGAGCCTAAGGTTGATACAGAGGTGTCCTTGTGTGAGGATCATTTTGTGCGCACTCATAAAAGGAATTGTGAGGGTAGGTATGTAGTATCGATGGCATTAAATAAAGATCCGTCTTGTTTAGGAAACTCCAAAGATATTGCTATTAGGCGACTTAATTCATTGTGGAAACGGTTGTCTAGGGATTCTAGTTATTTATCGTTGTATGCGGAATTTTTGAAGGAGTATGAGGAGTTAGGTCATTTGGAAAGGGTAGTTGAGTCAAGTGAACCACCCACACAATACTACATACCCCACCATGGTGTATTACGCCCTGAAAAACTGACTACTAAACTAAGAATCATCTTTAACGGTTCATCCCCCACCACAACAGGCATAAGCCTTAATGACATTTTATTGAAAGGTGAAGTAAAGAAAGATGTGTTTGAGACAATATCTCGTTTTAGAAGACACAAATTTGCTTTTACGACTGACATCCAAAAGATGTACAGGCAAATATTAATAAATCCTGATCAGCAGGATTTGCAACGCATTATATGGAAACATGGACCAGATGCAGAAATTTTAACGTACCGACTAATGACTGTCACTTACGGGCTGTCCAACGCACCCTTCCTTGCCATAAGAACCCTGCAGCAGTTGGCGAAGGATGAAAAATCGAGATTTCCTTTAGCTTCTGAAACCCTGTTACATGATACCTACATGGATGATATTGTGAGCGGAGCGCCGGATTTGGAGACTGCTCAACAATTGCAATCGCAACTGAAAGACACCCTGCAATCTTGTGGAATGAACCTTCATAAGTGGTCATCTAATTCTCCTGAGTTATTAAATAGTTCGTTGTCATCAGACGTCGAGCATTCATTTTCTACTGACATTGACTTATCTGTTAAGACATTGGGAATTAGTTGGAAGCCATTTGAAGATTGTTTCGTGTTTAAGGTATCTGTTTCAGCTAAACATATATATATAAAACGTGAAGTTTTAAGTGTAATTGCTAAGCTTGGTTTTTTTGGTTTTCTTAGGCCCAGTGATTGCGAAAGCAAAGGTGTTTCTGCAGCAATTATGGCAATGTAAACTGGATTGGAATGATGTGTTACCTAATTCAATTGTCAACGAGTGGAGAGAATTTGTGACAACATTAAAATGTATCAAGGAAGTGAAAATTAACAGATTTATTATGGCTGACAATAATGTTAGAATCGTTCTCCAAGGATTTGCGGATACATATGAAGTGGCCTACGGAGCGGTCGTTTACCTACAGTGTTTTCTTCACAACGGTGCTGCCAAAGTGAGCATTCTTGCCAGCAAATCTCGTGTTGCACCAATTCGAGTTATTTCCATACCTCGACTCGAGCTTTGTGCCTGTGTTTTATTAGCTCAACTCGTCAAGAAAATACGCTCCACCTTGAGGTTAAACATAAGTGATATTGTGCTACATACGGATTCAACTATTGCATTGGCATGGTTAAATATACCTGCCAATCGTTTAAAAACCTTCGTGGCCAATCGTGTCGCCAAGGTGCAAGAGTTGACTGAAGGATTCCAGTGGAACCATATGCCATCTGTTCTCAACCCAGCAGATCTTGTGTCTCGGGGATTGATCCCTTGTGACTTTCCAAATTTAAGGTTATGGTGGCATGGTCCACAATTCCTTGAAAAAGGTAAGTTGTCAAGTGAAGAAACAAGTTTGCACCAGTTAAGGAATTGCGAGTATTCTAAGGAACTGAAAACTGGTTCAAGTTCTGATATAATTACATCTAGTGTTTGTGTTTCAACTAATTGTGTATTTTCTATTTTATCTACTTTGTTACGTAAAAGTAATAGTTATATGAAAATTGTTCGTATATTTAGTTATGTGTTAAGATTTAGTAATAATGTAAACAAACGTAAACTAACATTGAGTGGTCCCCTTTCTGCTACAGATATAGACCAAGTAGAAACTAAACTGATCAGAATGGTCCAAGAACAGGTTTTTTGGCTGAAATTAAGAGCTTACAAAGTAAAGGAGTTGTCTCACCTAATAGTAAACTTAAAAATTTAAACCCCTTTATAGACAGTGATGGATTATTGAGAGTTGGAGGCCGGCTGAGTAATTCAGATTTACCTTATGTTAATAAACATCCTGCAATTTTACCAGGAAATCATAATTTAACTATTCAAATAATTGTCCACTTCCATAGAAAGAATCAGCATACTGGTGCTTCTTCTCTTCTACATATGTAAGGGAAAAGTTCTGGCCATTAAATGGTCGTTCATTATGCAGAAAAGTAGTGCATGAGTGCCTTGTCTGTTTTAAAAGCCGACCCCTTGTTACCTCTCAGCTAATGGGTAATCTACCCCGTGATAGAGTAGTCCCAGATTACCCGTTCAACTGTTCTGGTGTGGATTTTTGTGGCCCATTCATGATCAGGTACAAAAAACAAAGAAAAGGAATTTTGCATAAAATTTATATTTGTGTATTTGTATGTTTTGTGTCTAAAGCGATTCACATAGAAATTGTGTCAGATCTTACATCTGATGCTTTTATTGCTACATTAAAAAGATTTTTTAGTCGCAGAGGTAAATGTGCTAAATTGTATTCCGATAATGGGAAAACATTTGTAGGTGCCAATAAAGAGCTCAAGAGATTTCTAAAACTTATTGAGGGTTCAGATGATAATTTAGCAGGTTTCTTATCTGCTGAGGGTATAGAATGGAAGTTTATACCACCTAGAGCGCCATCCTTTGGTTGTCTTTGGGAAGCTTCGGTTAAGTCAATAAAGAACCATCTTAGGAGAGTTGTCAGTGGCTCAAATTTAACCTATGAGGAATTTTTAACTGTTTGTATCCAAATAGAGGGAATTTTAAATTCCAGGCCACTGTGTGTGTGTGCCCTTTATCGAGCAATTCGGATGACTTGAATGCTTTAACTCCAGCCCACTTTTTGATAGGGAGGTCTATGACTTCAGTAGTCGAGCCCAATTTAATTGAATTAAAAGAGAATGCCCTTAAAAAGTGGCAACGGATAACCAGACTAGTACAATTAATTTGGAATAAGTGGCACAGATGTTATCTTAGTGAATTACAACAACGCAATAAATGGCAATTTAAAAACAAAATGTTAACGTGGGTGATTTGGTAGTTCTCATTGAAGACAATATGCCAACCTTTAAATGGCCTTTAGGGAGAATCACTGAGATTTATAGTGGCAGTGATGCACTAATAAGGGTTGTAAAAGTAAAAACACAATTTGGAGAATATAAAAGAGCCATTTCAAGAGTTTGTCTTTTACCTATGCCAGTTTGAATTTTGTCTCTAAATATTGTGTATTAGAATTTTTATATGTACCTTAAATTGTTTTACGTAATCCTATAGTATTTTATCGTTTTATTGTAATTTGTGTTATTGTTGAAATCATTACATGTCAACGCGGGGGAGAATGTTCATGCTTGTCGCAAAAACCATGCGCCAGATGGCGCTGTCTGTGTATCTCTAGTTACTATGTGTTTAGGTGAATAAAAATAGAGAGTGTTTTACAGTCCATGTGTGAGGTGTGTGTTGTTGAGCTATCCCGGGTGTAGTGATCAAACAACTTTTAATGTGTTGGAATCAAATTAGAATTTACTCATAAATAGCAATAATTATAGAATTACTAAAGCTTAATAATGCATATTTATTAAAATAGAAAACAATGAAATTGATATTCAATGCTACTCTAAAAAATAAGAATCAAATTATAAACTTATCACTAATAATGTAGCTATTAAAAAATATAAATTAGCCCATTCACATTTCTTTTTATCTTTTGAGGAATCAACTTTTAATTAAATAACTATCAATGTTAATACATAGAATCCTATTTTGTATTTTAAAACAATGAGTTATGTTAAAGCATAAAAGAGTAAATAGTAATGCAATCATAATCGTTTTAAAAAAAGTTCTTAAATTAAAACAAAATAATTTTTAACTTACCTGACAAGTTGTTCTGATTTGAACACATGGCTTGTACGTCACTCTCTTTTTCATTTCGGCTTTAACAAAGCCTTGAATAAAAAAATCGTCATTCATTAAGAAATCATTTTCAGTAAATGATATCTTGCTTACGAATTTATCTTCGAATAATTTTAATCCTTTTGATATATTTGTAGCAACACTTCGATTTCCAGTGGCACTGGAAAACTTCATACTGTAATTTAATATTTCGTGCAAATTGAAATTTTCAAAAGAAGCGATTTCGAACCTATGCTATGAGTCATTCTTGTGAAAATATATGAAATAAAGAACTACAAAATTACTTAATAACTAAAATAACTAAGAGCTATATCTAAGTGAATCAAGAAATATAAATAAAAATATCCCAGCTAACACTAACGAAGCAGACGAATACTTAATTAGATAAATAAAGCAGAATAAAACAAAAATTATGTAAAAGAGTTGTTAAAAATATTTCCTAACAAATATATATACTAGAATAATGCAAAAAATACAATGATATATGTTTTTAATTAGATAAAATTAAGATACAAGAACGACGTAAACAAACGTATAGAAAACTAATGCTATGAGATCGCACGTGCTGTTTATTGACGTTGGAATCACGTGATTACTGACTGGCGCCAGTCTGTCCATGAAGTTACTCCATTCTGTGTAGGTAACCTCAGTCACTTTAATCTTATAGAATGCTTTATATTTTTTCGAATTAAGAACAACTAGGAGGGTATAATTTCAAGCCGCTTTCTTTAGGAATTTCAGTTGTGTTTCTGTCTATGTTTTTAATCTGTAAAAGTATGATTATATCAAGTTGACATTTAGAGATAACGGTCATTTTCTCAGACAAAGAGTAATTGAATTAAGACAATTTTTAAAATATAAAGAACCATAAACACTGCAATTAATGGAGCAGAACTTCTCCATTAACAATAAGTTCTTCAATCTATTCAATAATTTCGTTTTTCAGTTATAATAAATCATTCTTTCCACGACGATTCGCTATATATTAGCAACTTAAGTAACTAATTTACCATTGATCTCTAACCAGCTTTTAGTGCAATATTTTTTCAACTTCTTCAATGTTTTGAACAATTATAAAAAGAAACACCCTCAGATTATTTTAAAAAGGTTTTGATGAAGATTAGAAGAGCTTTCATTTTATTACAATCTTTTATTTAACTTGCAATGTAAGTTGTTCTGGTGGAATCTTGCAACTCAATTTTGAAGCTGATATCTCTTCAATCGATTGAGCTGAAATTTTGTATACACGTTTTGTTTGGATGACAATGCATGTTTTGACCATTTATATTCCGATATTGCAATTAGTTTAAAAGATATTAATTAAAAGCCTTAAAATGCATTGCCCCTGTAGACTGCTTATTCCATTGTGCTCCGTGATTCAAATTGAAGAACGATGAGGGGAAATTTTTTTTTGAGTTTTGACGTTTTTAAAACAGCTATCTAATTTTTTTTTCTATAAAACTCAGGCAAAAGATAATAACATAATTAAAAAGATCATTTATTCGGCCACGATACGGTATAAAATTTTTTACAAAATAATAACATTTGTATTTCTTAAGATTTTTTCTAAAATGAGTCAAAATCGATAAGTTTTTATGAAAATGGTTTCTAAATTGCTCCGTATGTTTTTTTCGTGTTAATGAATCATTATTTTGCACTAAAAAAGTTCATACTTTTCTCTTTCAGAATCGGTTAATTCAAAAATAAAATGCCGAAAACTTTTTTTAAGATATTTCAAAAAATACTCACAATTTTAATTAAATAGTTAATAACTTCGTCATTTATAAAGATAATCACACGAAACTTTTTTTTCGTGTGTAGAATAATATTATCCGTAATCTGTACAAAGGTTGAAAAATTGCTTAAAAATTACGGATTTTAAAAAATTGAATGTGTTTTTCGTCTAATACCCTTCTTGCGAGAGTTTATGCAATATTTTTGTTACATTTTTTGCTTAAAAATTACTGTTGTTTGCAATCGTTGTGAGAAGTTTGAAAGCATTATCTTAAAAACTAAGCCCTCAAAAAAAAAAAAAAAAAGGAAAGAATGAAAGAAAAGAAAACTTAAATAAAAAACGCGATTTTACAAAAGAAAAAAAGTCAAGGGTTCGGCGAATTTAACCGTCAAACGACCTTGCAACAATGCTGCGTTGAATGAGATGAACAGACTGAGAAACCTATCCAGTGATAATTAAAAAGTAAAAAATAAATTAAAAATTAAAAAAAAACCCTTTTAAAAAACAAGCTTTTATTTAAATGCGCTCAAAGGAATAAAATAAACTTTTCTTTTTAGCTTTTTTTACTATCAATTTTAACGTTATAACACAATTTATAATATAAAAGCTTGTATTCGTGTATATACTTAGAAAATTCTTTAAAAAAAAACCCAATTAGATCAACTTATTTAATTTACTCGTTTATCTACACAGGTAAATCTCGGGACAAGCTTTCATATCATATAAATTGTGTTACGATGTTGTTACTATCATCGGTGGTTCAGTTAATCAGTGGTAGAATGCTTTTATATCAATCAACGCTCAAATCATCACAATAATTAGACTCAATTAAATTCAATAAATCATCGAATACAAGTGTAAGATTAAATAATAAGTTTAATGGAATATGGAGTGCGTATGCACTCGGTCACGTACAGAAGATCTCTGGTGTCAACAACACATGTTATTACAAGCAGCGCCCTCTATACTGAGGGGGGTTCTACCATTACTCCCCACTTAAACTCTCCTGCGGAGTTTACATTAAGATAATTCAAATTCTAAGGTAATTCAAGTAAAATTCATGCAAAATGAAATAATACAAATAAAATTCATGCAATGTGAAATAATACAAATAAAATTCATGCAATGGGAAATAATAAAAATAAAATCCTATAAATTCAATTCTCAAATCATATTCATCATCAATAATTCTGAAATAAAATTAGCAATTCTTAAATCACATGCATTATCAATAATTCTGAAATAAAATTAGCAATTCTTAAATCACATGCATTATCAATAATTCTGAAATAAAATTAGCAATTCTTAAATCACATGAGTTACCAATAATACTGAAAATCAAATTAGCAATTATGTAAATAGAATAATATAAAGGTTAAAGTTCAAGAAATTGTAAAATGTTCAATGTTCTTTCCTACAGTTGCAGGATCAACTGGAATAGGTAAAGGCACTACCTTTGTGATGGCTCGTTTTAAAATACCTGTTGAGGTTTTCACATTAACTACTCTTACAAGACCATCACTACCGGGAAATACTTCAAGAATACGCCCCATAGGCCAGTCCAGGGGCTTGGTGTAGGGATCCTTTAAAAGAACTAGCTGATTCTCCATCAAGTTAGGGTTCTGAAGACTCCATTTAGCACGGGTCTGAAGATGGGTCAGATATTCGGTGCTCCAACGGTTCCAAAATTTGTCTCTCAGGGATTGAATGAGTTTCCACCTGGAATGATAGGACAAAGAATCCAAAGCAGTATAGGGTTCAGGAAAGGATGAAATTGCACAGTTCGTCAAGAAATGCCTAGGGGTCAAAGGGTTAAGATCATTAGGGTCCGAAGAAAGTGGAGACAAGGGACGTGAATTCAGAACTGCTTCGATTTGTGCCATCAACGTAGTTAACTCTTCGAAGTTCATGATAGCTGATTTCGCTACCCTCAATAAAATGCGTTTCATGCACTTAATGTTTGCTTCCCACAATCCACCGAAATGGGGAGAAGCGGGTGGAATGAAGTTCCATTCGATTTCCTCTTCCTCGCTGAATAGCTGAATTCTGTTGGACTTGTGTGTGCAAATTTCGTTCCATTCATTAAGAATGTTTCTTGCTCCCTTGAAGTTCGTTGCCTTTGGCAACATCATTTGATGTTTTTGGAATTCAGATAGGGTCGAATGTTTCAATCTACCTCCTGGGTCAAATAATCGACCTGCGGCTTGTAACAAATATCTTTTTTGTATTAATTCTTTTAGAAAGAAATGTTCCTAAATCGCTGGAATCAAAATAGAATGTATCAGATTTTTTTCATTCCAACCAACTCCTAAGACCTTTGAAGCTATCAACGTGTTCAATGAATCTTTATGTTCATCTACTTCAAAATTTAAATTTTTTAACCTTTGATTTAGCTCGGAAGAGTTGGTTCTCCATTTCCGAAGATCCATACTTGCATCTTCCAAAATTTGTTTACTTTCTATGCAGGTCGTCAAGGCTGCTTGGACACTGACATTTCCACACAGAAAATCATCAACATACAATGACTGGTTAAGATGGTTAAAAGTATCAGGAAAAATATCCACATATTTTTTAAGATGATGCTTTATCGTAGCTGCAAGAAGAAATAGACTTGATTTTACTCCAAATAAAACCCTAGTCATACGGAAAATATCAAACCGTTTGTTTTCTAAATCAATTCCTGGATTTTCATCCCAGAAAAATCTTGTAAAATCCCTTTCACTTTCGTCTATCTCAATCATCAAAAATGCCATTTTTATGTCAGCTACAAATGCAATTGGATTCACTCTAAATTTGATTAATAGAAAAAATAGGTTAGGTATAAAATTTAGCCCTGTGTGTAAACAATCGTTCAAAGATAGCTGTGATTTCGCATGTGATGACGCATCAAATACGATTCGCAATTTGCTTGTAGTTTTATCAGTACGTATTACTGCTCTATGTGGTAGATAAAAAATATTATGCTTTAGATTTTCTTCAAATAAAACGCGTTCTATGATTTTCTCAGAAAGATAATTATTTACAACTAATTTGTAATCCTCAAATAAGGAACTGTCATTTTTAAAACGTGATCTTAACTTTAGAAATCTTTTCCTAGCAATTTCTTCATTATTTTCTAACAATGTTTTCATGTTAGGTTTCCAAGGGAATTTAACTTTATACCGCTTATTTTGGTATGAAATTCCCGCTTCAAATTCAGACATTATATCATTATCAATATTTTCCTCATCGGACACCTCTGCTTCTATTCCTAAGTTCTCTAAATTCCAAAATTCACTAAGCTGTTTGGAAATATTGGATTCATTAACAATAACACTCATTGTTAAAATGTCCTCAGAATCTCTCTTGATTACTGCTGAAACTATATTATCAGTGTCCCTTTTAGGAGACAAATGGTCATCATGTCCATTCTGAAAACATATTGAGAAATGGTGGGATCCATTACAAATAGGACACGACTCCCCTGTTACACATTCCCTTGCTCTATGACCGTGCGACAAACATAAATAACAACAGCCCTTTTCCCTTAAAATTTCTCTCTTTTCGTGAGCACCAAAGGAACGGCAAGTGTCGAGTTCATGACCTTTGTTGCAGTATAAGCATTTTCGGCTTCTAAGTTCTACTTTCTCCAAAGGGGTGGGAAATGAATGGGGTCGGAAATGTACTCTATTCGGGGTTGGCTTCATGTGTTGGAAATAGGAGCCTTTATTTTTTGTTCTGTCTTGCGGTGGAGGGGAATAATGACATAGTTTATGACTGTTTATTTGAGAAGCTCGTTCCCTACAGCGTATTTCAAAGTGTAGGAACCGCAACAGAGCGCTCAGATCAAACCCTTCGTCCTTTTAAGAACGATTGAATTCCAAAACGAGTTCCGAGGGTATCTGTTTCAACAGGATGGGTGTTAATAAGTTTGAGTAGTATTCTCCTTTAACTCCTAAACTTTCAAGACTCCTTATTTGTGTTTCTGCTCTATCGTACAAATTTCTTAAGCCCACAATATCAGTAGGGTTTCTAACAGGTGTTAAATTTAATAAATTGCTCAAATGAGCGTTAATTAACATGTTTTTATTTCCAAATCTATCTTTTAATAAATCAAGAGCTCTATCATAATTATCATCAGAAATTGGAAATCCATTAATGCAAGCAAGCGCATTACCACACAAATATGATTTTAAATAATTAAATTTATCAACTTTGCTTAGTCTATTGTTATTATGAATAGAGCTTTCAAATAAATTATAAAAATCTAACCATTCAGAATAATTTCCAGAATACTTATTTATATGCAATTTAGGTAAATTTATGTTCATACATTCAAAATTATTGGAATCAATAACTTGGATATTTCGAGAAACTGTATCAACCTGGATAGAGTCAGAATTTATTCTCCTAATTTTAGAAGAAAGCTTCGTTTTCCAAAATATAATCTTCTCTTTAATTTCTTCCGAAGCTTCCATATCTTCAGTAATAGTGTCAACAGACAAACGATCTTCAATTAGTGTATTTAATAAACTTAAGTTACTTTCTTTGTCATTTAATTGCTCTATAAAAGCTTCAAATTGATCAACAGGTTCATTGGATATCAGTTGTGACACGTTAGCGGCCGGTCGTGTTTAGCACGTCCGCATACGATTTCCTGTGTCACACTGTGCTATTGCCTTGATTTCTCATATTTCCATTCTAGCCCTTTTAGGGCCTAGTCGTCTTCACTATGAGTGACATCGACATGGATTTGCCATCTCCAGCACCCTCATATAAAGCATACGAAGAGTTGCTTCTCTCTAGACCCTCCACTCCTCTAACACCAGAACCAATCTCGGCCTGCGGTAGACGCAGGGCTGCAATGACCAGGCTTAAAAACCAGGAAACCATGATTGATGGATACCAAAAGTTCTTGGCTACCTTCAGCAAAGGAAAAGATGAGCACGGAGTCTACAAACAATTGCAAGAAAGCTTGAACGAGACCATTGAAGCAAGAGATTCACTGGTAAGTGAGCTCATATGCATGCCTTGATCAGAAGTGATCATACTAAAATTAATTCTAAAAGTAAAATTGAAGTTAATAAGACAACCCAGAAAAAAGGAAAAATACTAAGAACAACGCGGACGACTTTGTCTTCCCGAGTAAAACTGCTAGACCGATCACCCCAACGCCAGTACTTCAACCCATCGCAGTACAAAATTCTTTCGTAGATCTTGTACAGGACCCCGACCTACCTACTGATAATACAGCAGAAATTCCCAAAATCCCACCCCCACTGCCAGTTTACTTAAAATTAACAATAACTACAGAAATCAACTAGATCAGTTAAAAGTAAAATTCCCAGAAATAACCTCTAAAACTTCAGAAAATATCTTAAACTCAACCTTGAATCACGAGGAACAAAGAGATCTTGTTAATTTTATGGATCAAGATAAAATTTCAATTCTTTCTTCCCTAAAGACAAGAAACCCATCAAAGTAGTCATTAAGGGACTACCAGGATGTACTAAACCAGACGAAATTATTTCAGACCTAGAACACCAAGGTTACAGTGATTGTAACTGTAACCAATTAATCTCAAAACGCACCAAACTCCCATTGCCATTTTTTTCTTGTAACCTTACCCAGAAATAAAGAAAATTTAACGATTTTTGATTTAAAACATGTAGGACATATGCAAATAAAAATTGAAGGATACTCAGTAAAAAAGAACCACCCAGTGCTTTAATTGTAATGATTTTTATCACACAGCTGCAAACTGCCACATGACCCCAAGATGCTTGAAATGCGGGAAAGACCATTTAACTAGAGATTGCGAAATCAAAGAACGTCAGGATAACCCATATTGCATAAATTGTGAAACCTACGGGCATACTGCCTGCTATACAAAATGTCCTAAGTTCCCAAAACCCAGACAAGGAAATCCCCTCGTTAATAGAAATAAAAAAGTATTCACCAGCAACAACGTTGTAGAAGGAATTTCCTTCGCCAATATGGTTGCTGGAAAAACTAAAAACACCGACCCCCAACCCGCTAATACTAATAGATCTAAACCGGAAAGACAAAGTCATCCTAACTCCCCTCCTTCAGATGAAAATAATTCATCTGATTTCCAAGACATAATTTCATTATTCAAAATAGTTTCTAATATTTTTAAACAATTCCCTAAATTGAAACAAATTATTCCAGATCTCAAAAAAACCAATGATTTCAAAAAACAAGCATGTATGCTATTAGAAGCACTCTGGGATTAAATTTTTAATTTATTCTCAGCTTTCTCTGATAAAATACATGTTTTATTTCCATGATTTAACTTTTTCTTTCTTACGGGCACTGTAACTTCAATATTTAAATTTAATTGCAATATTTTATTAATTTTCCAAAGTCCTGAGCTTACAAACCAACTGGAGTTCGCCTCCTTCACAGCAGACGGCCTGCGCCATCACGCCATTGGTCCCTCCTCCTAGTGGCCACACCTCCTCTCCACCCAAACCATGCTAACAACGCCAATCACATGTTAGCCCAGATCAGGGACGGAGGAATCTGACAAGATTCCAGTTCCCTTATGAATCATAAGAGTCATAAGAGTCAACAGGTTCATTTTCAATGTTGATCTTTCCTTCAATTTTATTTATCAATTTTGTCAACGAAGAACGTACCGCAGTACGCTTCTTTTTAAATTTTGAGAGATCTTCTGACATTTTAATCTTCTATTCAGGTATGATTCAATTTCAATAAAAATTCGGCTTACCTGAATTCACTGTCGACGATGATATTATAACAACACATGTTTTAGCGCATTTAAATAAAAGCTAGTGTTTTTTTATATAAATTTAAATAAAAGAGAGAGAGAGTTTTTTTTTACTTTTATTTTTTTATGGTTTCATCTATAACTAGAATATTTTCTAACATTAAATTGCATTCTTGACTACAGCGCCATCTTGATTCTTTTATTGTTTTATACAGGCGCTCTAATCCAATCAAAGCTTTTTTCGAATTTTCCAGACCCATCTTTATGAGAAATCTTAATGAGAAATTAAAATAATGCTATTTGTAAAAGAAAATGATTTTATAAAAAACAATCATTCGAGTAAAACAGTTTCAAAATCACACCACTATTTTAGATAATTTGTCTTTAATATGTACTTTAGATTTCATCTCATCGATGTTCATAGAGTTTTAGTTTCACTTCATTCAATAACACCGGTTGCAAGACTGGTGGATAAACATAGAGAATTCCTCACGATCGATAAGACGTAACCCGTCGCCGCAGCCGAAGTGCCGGGTTCCCCCGGTTGCCTAGCCGCACTTCCTTCCAATGATTTTACGGCTCCTTGGAAGCTGCGACAGCCGACATCTTTTCACTGTTCCGCTTTCACAACACAAACAACAACAGCTCCAGCAATTTTAATTAATTTTTATCTCTTCTTGTTTTTATTAGTCACGATCTTAAGTTTAATGTCAAATTTTTACTTTTATCATTTTACCTTTTTCATATTTCTCGCTACCCCCAAACATGGCAAATCATCCTATAATGCTCACTCACAATTTTTAAGATAGGGGATTAAGACCTCTTTTGAGATCATGTGCCCCAACAACCATTCAACTGTTCTTCGTCGCTCTTCTTCTTCCCCACGAATTTAATTGACATATTATTATAAATATTTTTTAAATCCTTTTTCATTATTTTGTTCCTCTTTCTCATATCTATTTATTTTGATAAACTGATTTGTTTTGATTTTATTGTCATCCAACAACCTGATCATCTAGTTTTGCATCGTGATTGTCTTTGTAATTTTGTGAAATTCTGAAGATAAATCAACTATCTAGAGTTATTTTCTAATTTAACCGTGAATTGAAGTTTTTTTTTTAGTTTAATTTTTGAAGGTAGGTATAAAATTATATTTAATTAAACATGTTTTTCACAGTGCATTGTGTATTCCTAAAAAAACCCTTATACATTTGTAGTTCCCCCAAGATTTTTTGTACAGATATAGTTCTCCAATAATTCTACAGCTTCTTGTATGCACAATATATTTTAAATTATTTGTTGAAAATATAAAACCATATTAGAAAATATATTCCACAATAGTTCCTTAGTAAGTTATAACTTGTATGAATATTCTATGATTTAACTTCTAAAAACATTAAGATCAATGTTCTACATCAGATAGTAAGTCTGGCAGCTGTTAATTCCTTTTGTGTATAAAAGGTAACTATTTAATACTTTTATATAAATGAATAAGGTAAAACAAATATTTAAAGTATTTTCTATTAAAATATACAATTTGCATATTAGTATATACAACAAAATTTGTTTTTCTATGCAAGCTATTTGTGAATAGTCTAGATCAGGTGTGGCCAACGTTTTTGGGAAGAGTGCCACTTCTGACAAAAAATAGTTTTGCGCGTGCCACTTCTAATTTAAAAATAATATAATAAATATGTGTTAAAAGTACAAACTTGGGTTTTATTGTTAATAAACTTTTTGCAGGTTCAATTAATTAAGTTGGGTATAAAATAAAAATGAGTAAATGAACATTTAATTCTAAATAATTACTAAGCAATTAGTACATGCTTAATGTGGCTTTTGAATTTTTTTTTTATCAAGTAATCTATATTAGTTCCTGTTCACTCTTGAAGATGATAAAAAAATGAATTTATTTTAAGTGCATATATATATATATATATATATATATATATATATATATATATATATCCGTTAATTTTGAACATAATTTTGATTTTATTATGTTCATAGTAGAAAACATTTGTTCTGAAACATATGTTGATCTAAACCTACAGCAATATCTGGCAGCCAAATCATGTAAATTTGGGGGATTAATTGTTGGTACAATTTTTTAAAATAATTCGGATCACTTGCACTTAAAATAAGTTCCTTATGTTCGCTTTTCAGTGTAGTATGGTGCTGTAGGTCAGTAATTTCGATTTCAGGTGAGTTAATTATTTCACAATTAACATCTTGCAGAGAAATTGAAAATGGGTCTGTGAAAAGATTAGCATTTTTTTTTATCATGAAAATCAAACCTAGAACTGAATGAATCCTACAAAATGGATGTTAAAAAATTTTAATCTGTCATAGCTCCAAGCATAAGATAATGAATGGTAAGGTAGTTAATAGAGTTTTTGGATGGTGGTGGTGGGGCTCTCTCTCTAAAATATATTCTATGAAAACAATAAACAATATTTTAAACTATAATAAATTTAAAAAAATTCTCTTTTTAATAATTTAGCTGTGATTGTTTATTGTAAGGTATTTTTACATCTGGAATTATTTTTGAAGTCTGTGTCTCATCATCCAATCTGTTTCTATGAATTGTTTTTGTCATAGCCTTCAAAGAGAAACATTTTTCGTCTACATAGTGTGAAACAAATAGGCATTAGATGTTTCACAGCTCTTAGTACTTTCAGGATATTCTTTTCTAATGTCAGTCTAAAAATGCATATCAACTTGACAAAATTTTATTTTCAATTGAGTGTCATTAGATATATCAATTTGCTGTTCTCTTTTATCGGGAGAGGTATCACAGTCTTGAAAAGGATTTTGAGTTCAAGATAGTTTTTGTATTTCTTATAAATGTTGGACCAAACTTATTTTTATAGAGATTAATGTTGTACTGTTTATTAAAATACTATGCATATTAGGAAACCATTCAATAATCATCTTTCAAAATTCCTTCAGCTCAAAATTTCAATTTCACTTTGTATCTTGAAAATAGTAATACTTGTTCATTGTAGTAATGTGTTAAGCTTAGTGAAATTGGTAAAAATATGTGCTACACATACACAACTCTCTGAATCCAAACTGCCTCATTTAATTGTTGAGCTAATAGAAGTTACATTTCTATTAATTTTTACCAGTGAGCTGCCTTTAAGAACTCAATCTTTTATAAAAATTAAAAAATTGATGTTTTGATTAAGCAAATAGGGATCACTTGTGGGACTCCTGGTCAAAGTTCCAGGAAACCCAGGTTGAAGACCTTTGGTCTTGATCAGTGGTCTTCAAATTTTTTCGACTCATTCAACCCTTGCAGCTAAAAGATGTTTTCGGAGAACTCCGTTCCACATTTAGATGAATAAATCTAAATATATTAAATTAATATTTAAAGTATATCAACATGTTACAGGTACTTTAAGTAAAGAAATTAAAATAGGTATTGTATTTATTATATTAAAAATTTTTTACTGTAATTTTAATTTACTCATTATTAATACTTGTCTACTAATTAATGCTGGTCTAGATGATAAGCCTTCTAACTCTTTCATAAATGCAGATTCATAAAACCCATTATAAAGTGTATACTAATTCTTTCTTCTGAAAAAAAAATTTTTTTTTGGCTAAAACTTGATACACATTGTTTCCTTATAAATATTTAATGTAATAAATTAATTCTCTAAAAGGAAAAATGTTTCTACATTTGTGCTTTTATATTTCTTAATAGAATGAACTTTAATTTTTAGTTTGGTGAATTAAGTGATTGATATATAAATTTACAACTAACATTAAGTTACAAAATTATTTTATTCATAAAACATACTTTTTACATACAACAGATATTTAAAAAAAAATGTTTATTACACATGACACAAGTACATGGATTAATGAGCACAAATTTTAATATATTCTTGTGAAAAAATATTTAATCAACAAATCATGGTTTAGATCAGGATAGTATTGATAGAAAATAAATAAAAACATTAAGTTGAAATTTAGGAGAATTTGAAAATTATAGTGTGTTGTGTGTGTGTGAAATTTTTTTTTTTATTGACGCCAAAGCCTTAAATTCATCCACAAGAAAGCATAGGGTATATTCTCGTTCAGACTGCAAAACAAGTAGCTTTTTGGGGGTTGGGTTTTTAGCCCAACCTAGTGGCCCAGTCCTTTGATGCAATCATCAAGGTCAGAGTGCCCAGCTATACCAAAACTATCTAGAAAAGAATAAGCTGTGACAGCAGGCTCATAAAAAGCAGTCACATGACCAATGGAGGGAAGGATTTGGCGGGAGAAAACGATTGCATTCACACTTCTATTTTGTATGCTAAAGTATTTGATAGATTTTCCCACATGTATTTATATTGATTACTCAGGATAAATTGACTAGATTTTCTGGGAAAAGGATTACTCAGGATTTTTTTATTAACCATAAAGAAAAAGGTACGATATTTATATTACTGCATAACTTTATTCTTATCATTGAATTTTTTTCTTTTGAGTCTTGAGAACACAATATAATAAACTGACGCATATATGCCAGCATCCTTGATTATTTGTAAAAAAAAGATATTTTGTTTTATAAGAGAAATTAGTGTTTTAAGTGTAAAATTAGTGTTTTGTTTATTCTGTCACAAATCTTAATTAACTGAAAAATATTATTAATAACTTAACCTAAAGCTGCACACATTTTATAATAATGGCTCGTTACTGTTGTGTACCAAATTGTTCCTCTAATAAACCAGGGCAGCCGTATGTTTCTGTGTTTCATTTCCCAAAAGATGAACAGTTGTTACAAACTTGGAAAAAGAATATTCCTAGGGATTTTAAAAATACTAACAATAGTGTAGTGTGCATTAAACATTTCCCTGAATCTTTCATTGTGAGAAAAGATAAAATTACAGACAAGACCTGTACTGTTATAAAAATATGTAGAGTGTATCCAAAATTATCAGATAATGCATATCCTTGCATTTTTCGTGGTTCTCCATCCTACTAGAATGAAACAATTAAAGAACGCTCGGTGACAATTTAATGAAAGGAAAAATGAAACAACTAGACGAACAACTGTTTACTAATTTTATTAAGAAAGACGGAATTACAAGTTTTGAATGTTTAAAAGAAAATCTGTTAATGCGAGAAAATCCCATACCTGATTTTTTATCTAAGAATGTTCTAAAACATGATTGTGAAAGTTGCATAACATTTCTTTTTATGAATTGCAAAAATTGTCCTTGTATTTTAAAATCCCTGAAAATAAATACAGATCTCTCTGTTGTTATATTTAATAATAATCGTGAATTAAATATACCTTCTGTTGGAAAAATTTTTAATAATCCTCCTAGGTTAACATATTTTAGCGAATTGTTGAATATTCTTAATACGGTTAATATTTTTGAAGAAATATGTTCCATTAATTCTGTTCCTCATCGTGTTATGGCTATTCAATCGTGGGAAAGGTATATTGAAAACTGTAATGCTGAAAATTTCGAGGCAGCAAATTTTATTTTAGAGCAAATGAAATTATTAAATTTGAATAAACATGGCCGTAAGTATAGCAGTAATTTAATGGTTTTTTCTTTCTGCATGTACATTAAATCTACCACATGTTATTCCTATGTGAGAGATAAGGGGAATATAATTCTTCCTAGTGTGAGACAATTACAGAGAGTTGCATCTGGATTAAATGTTACTCCAGGTTTGTCAACTCTGGCTAATGAAAATTATCTACGAGATAGGTGTAAAGAACTGAAAGACCGTGAGAAACAGGTAATATTACAAATTGATGAAATTTTCATCAAATCAGCGATTACATATAAATGTAATAAAATCATTGGATTTACCGAGAAAGGAGAAGCAGCTACTACGATTCAATGTTTTCTATACTCTTCTTTATTGAGTAAAAATAAAGAAATAGTATCATTGAACCCTGTAAAGAACATGAATGATGAAGACTTGTATTCTATGACTTTAGAAATTTTGTCACTAATGGAAAAGGTAGGTTTTTTTCAGTTGTTTGCATTGTAAGTGATAATAACAGAGTAAATAGAAATTGTGTTTTTCTAAATTGTGTAATGGTACCATAAAGAGTGTTATTCAGAATCCAGCTAATAATGCAAAAAAATTACATCTTATTTTTGATTCAGTACATCTTATCAAATCTGTACAAAATAATTTGTTAAATCAGAAAGATGCTGATTCTTTAATGTATCCTGATCCTTCAGAATTTTCTCAAATCCGAAAAGCATCTTTTTCATCATTATTTAAAATTTATAACAAAGAAATGAACATTATTGTTAAATTATCTCCTAAATTATGTTTAAAAGCTTTAAAACAAACAAATTTTGAGAAACAAAATGTTAAATTAGTTTTAAAATTTTTTGAAGAAAGCAATGTGACTGCACTTAATATATTAAAAGATAAATTAGGCTACCCAGAAGTGTTTAGGGACACTGTAATATTCATCAAATATATTTTAGATTTCTGGCAAATAATGAATATTAAAAATCCAACTAAGGGTCAAAATCTTAAATTGAAAAACAGTGTTCCTTTTTCATCAATGGATGATGATAGATTCACTTTTTTTTCAAAATTTGTTCAGTGGCTGGACTGTAGAAAAATTTTAAACAAAATAAACGAGAAGGTTGTTTAAGCGAGGAAACATTTTTTGCTTTGAGGCATACGGTAAATACCATCCCAAAACTAATAAAGTATCTTTTGACGGAGCAGAATTTCAAATATGTTTTAACTGGAAAGTTCCAAACTGATAATTTAGAAGCCAGATTTGGGCAATACAGACAAATGTCTGGAGCAAATTATCATGTCACTGTGCTGGAAATTTTGCAAGCTGAAAAAAAGTTGGGCATTAAAAACGTGTTAACTTTGTACTCAGATAAATATGGTATTTTCTCACTAAAAAATTTAATTTCCAATCATTCAGGTGAGATATTTCTTGTTAAAGTAGATATTGCAGATTTCAACAAAATATTAAACAGAAATAAATCAGATGATATTTCAATAGACGAGTATCAACCTTTAATGTATATAGCGGGATATTGTGTGCATAATATAAAATTTGAATGCTCTGATTGCAAGCATACATTTGTTTTAGATAAGCAGACTAATTTCTACTCGGAAAATATCGAAGGGACAAAATATATGAGACTTCTGGATAGAGGAGGTTTAAAAATGCCCACAGATATTGTTATGAAAGTCATTTTAATGCAATATTTCATTTTTAATTTGTTAATATTGAAAACATTCGAATCGAAGTTTCTTAAAGTTGATTGCCAATTATCTTGCTTTACAAGCATAACTGAAGCGTATCTGGAATTACACGAGTTGTGGAATATCTTGCATTCATTTCATTCACCTTGTGTAAATTGTAACATTCCTGCATTTTCATATTTTAAAAAAGTATTCGTTACATTTGGGAATGTATGCTTAAATTATTATTTAAAAAAGCGCAGTGAAGAAATTTTAACCATGAAGGGTAACCAAAAAATGAAGAAATTTAAGGCCAATTAAATTAATGTTTACTTTTTATATTTTTCTGTTTTATTTATTTAAATATTCAATTATCGATTCGTATGTTATTCATTGTGCATGTATATCCTTGTAATTTTTTTATGCTACATACATTTTATGAACATGTTTAATTGTTCATATAACTATTATTTGAAGAAAAATTATTTATTTACATTATTCGTTTAAAATATTTTCATAAAGATTTTAGTATTCAAAGTATGTAAAATGTTATTTTTTAAATTTCAAAACTTTTGTTTGATTTTTAGATATTTTTACCATAGCATAATATTGAATTTTAATGCATATACAGGAAAATAATGTAATTAATAATTTAAATAATATTGTCAGAAATGCAAATGATTCAAAATTTGAAACTAATCAGTACATTGCTTCATGAACGATATATTCCATGAAAAAAAAATTTTCTGATTATTTATAGGTAAGTGTATTTACTCTAATGTATATATATTTTTAACGCCCTGTATTTGCTATATAATTATTATGGTGTTTAAACTGTTCTTGTCATATGCATTTTTTATGTAATAATATGCCTCAAATACTTTACTTTTCCTATTTTCTTTACAAGTAAATGTTTCTTTTTTATTTTATTGGATTGAAATTATTTTATATTTTTGAATATTGAATAAATGAATTTTTTTAATTGAATATTTTTAACGTATAATCTAGAATCTATTTTTACTATGGAATTACTGGGGTGTCTAAAACTGTTTGTCAGTTCTATATTTGTATATATTTTTGCATGCATTTTTTTTTAGTAATTCTTTCTTTTGTTATGATTCATTGATTCTATGAGCATAAAAAATGTCATTTCTCAGGAAAAAGGAACTCCAGCAGAATGTTTCTAAATTCAGAAGATTTTTTACTAATATGCCTCAATGCTCTACTTTTCAAATTTTCTTATCATCAAAATGTTTTTTTTTTTTTTCTCTGTTTGAAGTTATTTTACATTGAGTCAGTTTTTTCTCAGATTTTTTCTTATAATGTTAGGAGCCTTTCATGAGTGATTTTGTCCCTTTATCCGGGAAAATATTATGCATCATTCTAGCGTGTTATTACATAACTTTCAACAGAAAATATTCTAAGTGAAAATTAAAAAGAAATAATATAAATGCGGAAAAGAAATGTTCAAAGCTTTATATTCCTCACAGAGCGAATGCATGTAGAAAAGCTTTCCCTCCTTTTGTGATTTCAGCAAAACTCTGTCGCGGCCTGGTCCTTTCAAGGTGGCCTTGAAGAAACACTGTATTATCATCAGAGAGAGTTTGGAACTGAATGAGTTAGCGTTGCCCGTCTCGCTATCCAATCCTGGACCATGTAACTTACCTGATTTTCCCTTATTTCCTCTAAATGTTTACCCTGTATTGTGTCTGTCCATTGTAACTGTGTTATTTTATGCCATTAAAATATTTTAATTACCCCGAGATTCTATGGATTACTTTTGATTTACTCAGTAATGACGTAACAGACCGCTACAGGGATATATAATTTGTGACTTTTTCAATTAGACATGATTCTGAGAATTCAGTTGTTAAATCATTTCTTTGGGAATTCAAAATATTTTTCATACGAGGAAAGATTTTTTCTTTGATATATAGAATTGAAAGCGAAAAAAGCAGAGAACGTGCAATTTTCTCTCTTCAAACAATTAAAACTCTCCAGCAATGACATTCAATAATTTACATAATAGCTGTAAATTTATCTTTAGAGTTATCTTTCAGATTTTTTCCTAATTCCGTAATTGTCCATAATTCTGAAAATATTTGTCAAATAAGGCTCATTAATATATATACAAATTTATTAACTTCCATCAACTCAAAAATTGACAAATTTGTAGAGTAGTACAGAGTGCCATTGAGAATTGTACAGCATGCCATTGGATGCTCCTTGGTTCGTACGCAATGAAGTCATTTATCGTGATTTAAAAATTAAACCATTTTTACCTCATATAAAGGACCTTTCTAAAAGGTTCTTTGATAAACTTCCTTCTGTTCCCAATGAATTAATTAGTAACCAGCCTGCATACGACCCCGCAGTGCCATCGTCTCAAAAGCACTTCTTGAGCACGAATTCATAAATTTCCCCCAAGCCAAAAGGCTTAGGGTTCAAATTTAGCTTATTGATCATTGGGAACTTATTTTAAATTTTAATTAACTTAATATTTAACTTAAACTTCCTACTTAAAGATAAAAACTCTCTTTTTAAATAAGTAATTCCTAGCTCCGTGTCGAGAGTCGCGGATTTAACGTTTTTCCGAAGCAATGTTCACCGCGGTCGAAATCCGGGAAGGTGACTTCATTGGATTCAATTGTGCGGTGTTCACGCTTTTCGGCCACCAGATGGAGGCACGATGCTATACTATCTTGAGCTTTCTTAAAATTCGTTTCACGTCCAGCAATCATTAATTAAATCGTTCCATCGAACGACCGCTTATATTTTTGAGAACTGGACATTCCATATTTACTTCTATCAATTATTAATCATGATTGTATCACATATATGTGAAGTTGAAGGCACTATTGCAAGCCCCCTTAGCATCCCCCTAGAGAGGGCAATGTCCCCGACGGGGGAAAGGAGAGACGAAGGAGGGAACATCAGAACTAGACAGAATCCGTTGGGACCGCAAGAGAGGCAGTCGCGCATCGGCAGAGCAGTAATAACTCTTAAAAAATAATGAAAGCCAATTAGGCTACGACGCGCGTTTAAATGTTTCACTCCATTCATTAATTGTTATTCTCCCTTTTATTTATTCTTGCTTTAAAAATAAACAGATTATTCTCTGGCAAATCCCAGTTTACGAATTCATCCCAGTAACAACATAACATTTGGGGGCTCGGCCTCAAATTAAATTAAAATTAAAAACCCCTAGAAAATACAACGAGTCAAGACTGGTGGACCACGCACGCTTCAACGACGAAACCGACAACGAAAACCACAACGACGAAATCATCAACGGTGAGTCCATTCCAATTTACTCCTTTATTGTTCTGAAGATATTTATTTACGATGGTCTGTCTAGAGGAAATTGCTGCTATTGCGAATATATTAAAGACGGCCCCTGCTTCAACGGTGCGACTTCTGCACAAAATTGTTAATGACGAACCCTACAGTAAATCTTCTAGAAAAGAGTTTAAAAAATTCGCGGGTTTCCCACAGAATTACGACATTGAAGCACGAAATGATAAAATTTTAAAGGACTTTACGAAAACTGAACTTATTACCGTCTGCACTATATTAGGATTGAATTGCGCGGGAAGCGCCAAAGAATTAAGCGAGCATATATTTAAAAATTTATCAGATCTTGCATCTTTAAAAATAATTTTACCGAACAATTGACGAAGATTCGGCGCCCTTTTCGCTAGAATCTACGAACGACGCGAATAAACAACCCCTCACCCCACCAATTTATCACTTGCCCTCTCCGCAGGATGTTTTTGTTCCCCTCCCTCAAACACAACGAAATCAAAGCCAAAGAGGGAACGAAGAGAATGTATAAACGGCTTATCTCCCGAAGGAGTAAACTTGCGATCCGGCATAAGGTTTTGCTCTATAAATCTATAATCCGACCGGTCATGTCGTACGGATCACAAATTTGGGGATCCGCCGGCATGTGCCATTTAAAGAAGCTACACACGCTGACGAACTCATTTTTGAGACAAATCGTTAATGCTCCTTGGTTCGTACGCAATGAAGTCATTTATCGTGATTTAAAAATTAAACCATTTTTACCTCATATAAAGAACCTTTCTAAAAGGTTCTTCGATAAACTTCCTTCTGTTCCCAATGAGTTAATTAGAAACCAGCCTGCATACGATCCCGCAGTGCCATCGTCTCAAAAACGCCCCAGAGCGCTTCTTGAGCACGATTTTATAAATTTCCCCCAAGCCAAAAGGCTTAGGGTTTAAAATTTTTGATCATTGGGAACTTTTTTAAATTTTAAATAACTTAATATTTAACTTAAACTTCCTACTTAAAGATTAAATACTCTCATTCTAGCAAGTAATTCCTAGCTCCGCGCCGAGAGTCGCGGAATTAACGTTTTTCCGAAGCGGCGATCACCGCGGTCGGAATCCAGGAGGGTGACCTCATTGGATTCAATTGTGCGGTGTTCACGCTTCAGCTTTCCTATTCGGCCACCAGATGGAGGTACGATTCTGTACTATCTAGAGCTCTCTTAAAATTCGTTTCACGTCCAGCAATCATTAATTAAATCGTTCCTTCGAACGACCGCTCATATTTTTGAGAACTGGACATTCCATATTTCTACATCTATCAATCATTATTCATGATTGCATCACATATATGACTTCATTGCGTCATTATTTTTCCTAAAACCGATGTTTCATATTTCTATCTTTTTAGTCCTACCCCCACCCCCCTTTATCCCGACAAAGTGCAAGTTGGTTCATTTAAATTTTTATTCAAAATTTGTATTCTCCCCCCTATTTTTGCATGAGATCTTTTGAATTTAAATTCAAGATCTCCTTGTCTCGGGCTAGGCTAGACGGCCTGTGACACGTTAGCGTACTTTGAACGTTCGCATACGAATTCCGGTGCACAGTGCCAGCGTGCTGATTGCGCCACGTCAGTATCGCTTTGAGCTCTTTTAGAGCCTCACGCTTTATCCTGCATATTTGATTCATTGAAATCAAACTGAACATGGCTGAAATTATGGAAACGACCCCGGAAATGGAATTAGACATCGAATTGACTAACGGATTGGACAACAACGACGACCGACTCCCGACACCCGTGAATGAGCAGCCTTTACCGACTGATGACTCCCGACCCGGAACTCCACACCTCACCAACTGTGAGCAAAGGAAAATACTCGCCGGAAATATCAAATTCTACACCATCACCATAGAGAACATCAAGGCCAATATTAGATCCCTCAAACTGCACGGACTTAATGATGAAGACTGCCACATCATGAAGGAGCACGTTCAAAGATTGGATAACTACACCGCACTCAACGAGCTAACGGTAAGTGAGTTTTCCACTCTTCCTAGCTGTGATACCCCCGGTTGTGCAGAACACCACACCCCATTAAGTACTCCCACCAAAATCAACGTTAATGAGTATCCAACTTTACCAAAATCAACCTCACTTAAAAGAAAAGATAACGATTCCGCATTTGTTTCCCCACCTAACCGCAAATTATCTAAAAATCAAAACCCCCAACCTAATAATGAACAAAACTTTAGACTAAATCTTTCAAACAAATTTAGCGCACTCGAAATTAACGAATCCGAAATCGATCCCGTTGAAGGAACCTCGACCGGAACCTTAGCTAAAAACGTTAACTCAGTAAATAGCAATAAAAAACCCGCAACTAACTCTGCCGTAAACAAATCAGCCGATCTGACGAAAAATCACCCCCCACCTATCATGTTAAAAATAACTCTCGATTTCCGAGAACAAATGAAAGTAATTAATAATTTCATGCCTAATTTACGAAGCAAAATGACTGGAGAGTATTTCAAGTTATATTGCGACACACACGACCAATACCACGAGCTACTTACTTTCCTCGAAAAGATACAATATGAATTCTATTCGATTAAATTAAAATCTGAACGACCCGTCAAGGTAGTTATAAAAGGACTACCTAAAAAGCTAAACCGGAAAACATCAAAAATGACTTGATCGATCTGGGATTCACCGTTGATCGGGTTTCCCAATTAACTGGTAAAATCACAAACCAATTACTCCCCGTATTCTTGGTATCCTTACCAAGAAACATGACTAACGCTACCATCTTTAAACTAGATAAACTTTCCTATTTAAATGTAACTGTAGAGGGCTACGATAGCAAAGGGGTGACCCAATGCTATAAATGCCAGCAATTCAATCACACGGCAAGCAATTGCCACATAAAACTTAAATGCCTCAAATGCGGGGAACCCCATCAAACGACTGAATGTAAGATCGACAAAGTAGAAACCATGTACTGCGTAAATTGCGAAGCCTATGGCCACATGGCCAATTATTCAAAATGCCCGCTTTACCCCAAATCACGCAAAGGCGCAACAATTAAACCTAATTATACCAGTATTGTAAATAGTCTAGTTCGCCCTAACGTTTCCTTTGCGCAGGCAACTGCCCAACAGGAACAAAGTAAGATTACCGCTCCCACCCCACAACAGATGGCACCACGAAACGGTCAGGTTCCTTCCAAGATACCAACACAAACTCAGGCCGCAGCGACGCACATTACGAAGCAACCAATAACTAATAATGCCAAAAATGAATGTATGAGTCTCATAACTCAAACACTCTCGCAAACTATTCAAGCTCTTTCTTCATTAGTTCAGCAAATCAATAGTATTGACTTTTCATCGAACACCCCTCATTCATCCAGTACTAATAAAAATAAAACACAACGCAAGAAGGAAATACGCGCCTTAGTAGAGGCACTTTTAGACGATTACGATGAATAGACACCGAATAAGCGGCCTGAGTTTGTGTTCCTGGAACGCAAACGGCCTTCTAAGTAAAATCTCCGAATTAAAAATCTTCATAGAGAAGTACGACCCTGACATATTACTAATCCAAGAAACACGTTTGAGACCCACCCTCAACATAAACATTTCAAATTACACATGTTACAGGAACGACCGCGTCTCGAACGGGACTACAACTACTCTCGGTGGTACTATTATTTTTATTAAAAAATCTATTCCGCATTTCCCCCCCCTCCCCCACTCTGCATCATATTGAAGCTACCACCGTAACTATTACTCCCCCGAATATCAGCAACTTCTCAATAACTTGTATTTATATTCCCCCTAAATCTGATAAAAACTTATTTACTGTAGATATCGAGGCTCTCATTCAGGCCAACAGTAACTGTGTGATTTTTGGCGATTTTAACGCCACACACAGTGCTTGGAATTGCTCCAAAAACTCTCCGAGAGGCATTCGATTAAAAGACTATACTGATGACAATAACCTGGAAATTGCATTTCCCAACTCTCCAACCAGATATGGATACAACTCATCGAATACTTTAGACTTCGCAATAATTAGCAACTTTAACTACCCCTACAATATTGTATCCATAAATGACCTCTCGTCAGATCATAATCCTGTAATGTTAAACTTTAATATCACTACCCCCATCCATAAAGACAACCCTAGAGCAATTACCACCTGTTGGTCTGCATTCAGGAAAAATCTCAAAAATGAAATTAAACTTTTTGACTACGCTAAAATCAATAATGAATCTACGCTCGAAGAAAAAGTAGCGAAGTTCGCAGATCAATCGTTGGGGTGGCTTTCGGAGTACTTAGTCCCGTCGGACTCTAACCTCCTATCCTGGAATTTTAGATGACTGAACAAGATTTACCAATGCCCTTTTTAGAAAAGTATTTATATAAAAATAAAATTTAAGTTGAGAAGAATTTGAAAATATAAAAATAAATTGTGTAAAACATTTAAATGAAAAGTTATGAATAAATAAAAAAGCTCTTTTAAGAGCTAGAAATCATATTTCGAAGCGTCCATTAAGTGGGCGGAGTTACGGTGGCCAATCGGGTTGCAGCAAGAACCAAGATCAGAAAGAGCGGGAAAAAACATCGGGAGGTGGGAATAAGAGCTGTGGGGTAAAAGGGAGCGAATTAATTGGCCGAGCCAGGAGTTCATGTAATGCGGTATAAGGACTTGCAAAAATAAGTAGCCAATCAGAACGATCTGCGATTCAACAGAGTTGGATCACAGTAAGAATAGAAAAATTAAGAATGGAAAAGAAAAATAAAAGCGGAAAATAAAGTTAGAAATTAATTAAAATCAGGATCAACCAAGATATCTCTTGGTCTACGAATGAAGGGATAGGTTGGATAATGAGAGATCTCTTGAATAGAAGGGTTTTCGTGCCCGTCAATGTTGCTGAAAAAGTTTAAAGCTAATTTTCTGATAGTCTGTCTAATAGTCGGGATATTTAGCGCTGATCGAATGTCAGCGTTCCTCATGTACCAGTGTGCATCGAGGATTTGTCGTAAAATAACATTTTGGGAGCTTTCAATGAGATTGAAGTTGGATCTTGCTGCGTGTGCCCAGATTGGTGAAGCATATGTCAGAAGGGGTTTTAGGATCAGAGTGTAGATAAGCAATTTATTATGTCTATTTAATTTAGACTTTTTTGCCAATAAGGGGATAAAGATTACTCGTAGCATTTTTAAATTTATTTCTTACGTATGTAATATGTTGTCTGAACGTTAGGTTTTTATCAATAATGACACCAAGGTATTTGGTGTGTAGAGACCAGGGTATCCTTTGGTTTTGGAGCGTGATTTCGGGGAGCGGTCTTTTTTGAGAAAATGAAATTGCTTCAGTTTTCGAGGTATTTATTGCTATTTTCCAAACGGAGAACCAGATTTCAAGGTGAGCCAGGTGTACATTGATATTTTGTGTTAGAGTGTTGGGATCATAATGTCTACTTAAAATGGCCGTGTCGTCCGCATACATACAGATCATGGTGTTAGTAGTTTTAATAATGTCATTTACATAGAGATTAAATAGTACAGGCCCCAAAATAGAACCTTGGGCGATGCCAGCTTTTGCAGGTCTAGTTTGAGAGAACGTTCTGTTAATTCTGACAGTGAACGAACGGTCACTGATGTAGGATTTTAATAAAAGGATTAGTGGGGGTGGAATTTTATAAGTTATTAATTTAAAGAGAAGGCCAGTGTGCCAAACTCTATCAAAAGCTTTCTGAATGTCGAGGAACACTGCCGCAACATGTTGGTTTCTGTCAAAGGCATCTTTGATATATTCAACTACGCGGAGTAGTTGATGGGAGGTGGAGAGACGAGGACGGAACCCGTGCTGCTCCGGAACGAGGATATTTTCGTTCTCAAGGAAAGCATTTAATCTGGTAGAGATAATTTTCTCCCGCCAGTTTGCTTAAGATCGGAAGGAGAGAAATTGGTCTGTAAGATTCAGCCAATTTGGGATTTTTTCCCAGGTTTGAGAATGGGGATTATGACAGCAGTTTTCCAAGAATTCGGGAAGCTTCTGAGTTTGAACATGTTGTTAATAATGTTAGTTATTTTAAAGACGGTAATGAGGGGTAAATTTTTGATCATTTTATTAGTAATCCCGTCTCTTCCCGGACTTTTCTTGATTTTGATCTTTTTAATATAATTAATAATTTCCGACGGAAGAGCAGGTTGAATTTCATCAGTGGTGTTAGCATGATCATTTATGTAAGCGTCGACAATAGAAGAAATAATTTGGTCTTTCTGTGGATTTTGAATGTTATTTAACTGGAGTTGGCTCTCAAGTGATTGATTAGCAATTAGATCAGTTTTCAATTAGTTTTTGAATCACTGAGAGCAATACCGTTAGGGCCGTTAAGGGCGGAAATCGGGGAGGCCTTTTTCCTGAAAGCCCGGGCGGTTCCCCAAAGGGAGCCGTCTTCAGCATCCAGGGAAGTAAGGTGATCCTCCCATACCTGTTGTCTGTAATTTCCTACTAGTCTTTTAATTTTATTTTGGAGTTTTGTGTTGAGGAAATCTAGTGAATTGCCATAATTTTCTGGCTTTATTTCTCTCCTGGAAGAGGTGTTTGAGCTCACCCTGTACAAATGGTGGCTCCGAATGGGTCATTGGCCTCGATGCTTTCACGTGAGCGTCGAGAATCTCCGAAGAGAGTTCTCTGATTTGGGATTCAATCTGCGGTAGAGTTGGCCTGTGGGAGATAGATATTTTCGGTACTTGCGAGAGTTTTCGTGAATACATTCCAATTGGTATTTAGATGGGGTGGGGGGAGTTCAAAATTTGCAGTTTTCGGGAAGTGAAGTTTAATGGGGTTGTGATCGGAGCTTAATTCAGAGATTGAGTCTATATTGCAGGTCCAGTTCAAGTTTTTGATAAGGGCATAGTCAATAATAGTGGCTGAAGCAAAACCGAATCTGGTAGGAGTAGGGGGCTAAAACTTCGATGCTGTTATTAATCACATAATGATGCAGTCTATCTCCTCTGGTGTCGCTCACAGGGCAACCCCACGAGGTGTGCTTGGCGTTAAAATCACCAACCAAAATGGTGATATTGTTAATATTAAAAATTGGGTCGAGGGCGGCACCCAGGTTTCTGAAATTTTGGTACAACGGCGGAATGTAAGTCGATCCAATGATAATCGGCTCATGATCCATAGGAGTGAGCATGATGAGAGTTGCCTCTACACCAGTGATCTGGGGCGGGGTGGGGACATGATAATGAGAAATACAATTTTTAATGAGGATTGCAGTTCCACCCCTGCCAGGGGCTGGGTGGGTCCTGTCATTCCTGTAGCAGTAATAATTAGGGATTTTGAAAGAATGCTCTGGTCTCAAGTGTGTTTCTTGTATTAAAAATAAGTCGGGGGCGTGCTTATCAATAAAATCGCGTATCTCAACAATACGCGATCTCACTCCGTCAGCGTTCCAGGAATAAATGGAGAGCCCGAAAAACGAACTATACATTATTGATATTTAGGTTGTTAAGGGAGGAGCAGACTCCTCTTAGCAGACAATTAAGTTTGTCAGCCGGGTTATTGCAATTAAAGGATTTTTTCATCTCACTGAGTAGTGAGGGAAAGAGGCTGAAAATTTTTTGCATTTCGAGTATGGCTTGTAAAAAGCCAAACTCGTTAGAGTCAGATTGGGTTTCATAAAACCCAGTTTCCCAATGACCCCCCCCCCAACTTCTTCTTCTCGGTTCTTCTTCTCGACCCAATCCATTTCCACGCCCACTTCTCTGCGAGCGAACGGTCTCGGCCAATCAGATCGCAGGAAAGTGGTGCGACTGTTTCTTCGGCCGACAGATTCACTCTGTCGCCGTTCCAGCAGAATTGTTCTGCCCATTTTTATTATATCTTTTAAATTTAATTTTAAGTAAAATCATTAATTCGGCTCTTTATACTAAAATTCTGATGAGGAGGTACGTCCCGTTCCGGGACAGGCACTCCGTAATTTACTTGCCACTTGCCAAACGACCCGAGACAAGGAGATCTTGAATTTAAATTCTAAAGATCTCATGCAAAAATAGGGGGGAGAAAACAAATTTTGAATAAAAATTTAAATGAACCAACTTGCACTTTGCCGGGATAAAGGGGGGTAGGACTAAAAAGATAGAAATATGAAACATCGGTTTTAGGAAAAATAATGACGCAATGAAGTCATATATGTGATACAATCATGAATAATAATTGATAGATGTAGATATGGAATGTCCAGTTCTCAAAAATATAAGCGGTCGTTCGAAGGAACGATTTAATTAATGATTGCTGGACGTGAAATGAATTTTAAGAGAGCTCTAGATAGTACAGAATCGTGCCTCCATCTGGTGGCCGAAAAGGAAAGCTGAAGCGTGAACACCGCACAATTGAATCCAATGACCCTCCTGGATTCCGACCGCGGTGATCGCTGCTTCGGAAAAACGTTAATTCCGCGACTCTCGACGCGGAGCTACGAATTACTTGCTAGAAGAAGAGTATTTATCTTTAAGTAGGAAGTTTAAGTTAAATATTAAGTTATTTAAAATAAGTTCCCAATGATCAAAAAATTTTAAACCCTAAGCCTTTTGGCTTGGGGGAAATTTATAAAATCGTGCTCAAGAAGCGCTCTGGGGCGTTTTTGAGACGATGGCACTGCGGGATCGTATGCAGGCTGGTTTCTAATTAACTCATTGGGAACAGAAGGAAGTTTATCGAAGAACCTTTTAGAAAGGTTCTTTATATGAGGTAAAAATGGTTTAATTTTTAAATCACGATAAATGACTTCATTGCGTACGAGCCAAGGAGCATTAACGATTTGTCTCAAAAATGAGTTCGTCAGCGTGTGTAGCTTCTTTAAATGGCACATGCCGGCGGATCCCCAAATTTGTGATCCGTACGACATGACCGGTCGGATTATAGATTTATAGAGCAAAACCTTATGCCGGATCGCAAGTTTACTCCTTCGGGAGATAAGCCGTTTGAGAACGGCATGAACAGCCTGCGCTTTTTTGCGAGTCTGTTCTATGTGGTGGGCAAAAGTTAATTTTGTTCTAAAAACAACCCTAGGTACTTTGCAACACGTACCCAGGGGACGGGTTGGCCAAAAATTTGGACGGGAGTTAAACCGACTGGTAGTCGGGGTCTACTCGTAAACATGAGGTAAGCACTTTTACTGGCATTAACTTTTATTTTCCAGTCTGTAAGCCAGAGTTCTAGCAAGGATATGTAGTGTTGCAGATTAGAGATCACAACGGAAAATCTCTTATTCTGCGTGATAATTGCAGTATCATCGGCAAACATTGCTAAATGCGATAGATCAGTTTACGGCATATATCATTTACGTACAGAGTGAATAACAGAGGCGAACTTAGACTTCCTTGCGGAAGGCCGCTTCTGATTGGTCGAGGCGAGGAGAGCGTTTTATCTACTCTCACTCGGAATGAACGAAACGAAAATTAGATTTAACGGGTGCCAGCGAAATGAATCGCTTATACCCAAATTCGCGGAGAGAAAGTGGCAATGAAAATCGATATCTGAATACACTCCCCCGCAGGGGGGAGGATGGAGAAAGAAGCGGCCAGACGAAAACGAGACAAAAGTACGTTACGCGGGCAGGAATGGAGGAGCGCAAGGAAGGGGGGCTTAACAGCCCCAAAACGCGTTCGAGGAGCACCAAAACGCAATCGGAATAGAGAAGCTGCGGAATTTTTTTTTTTTTCAGCTGGAATGAAAGAGAGGATGGAGACTGCAAGACGGAACTTGCAGCCGGAACAATCGTGGAAGTGAAGCAGGAGCCAGCTTTAATCACTGATCCCAATTCTGATGTAGGCAAATGCATTTAAATGTTGTTAAGTGTAGCAATTAAGTATTATTGTTGTAATTACGGCGGTTTTAAGGGCAGATTCCATTTTGTCGTTTTATAAGCAAAATTTATTTTAGCATGAGGATACGTGAAAAGTGTTTGTGCTTTAATAACAGGGTTGTTATGATTTTGAATAGAAGTAAAGACATTTCTAGAAGTTCTAGTGATGTAATTACCTATCGGCTCCATGTGTAAGTCGTGATGAATGACACTATTTCTAACGTACCAAGGTGCGTTAGCAATGATTCTAAGAATTTTGTTTTGAATAATTTGAATGCGTTTAGTGTGGGTCGGGGCCGCGGCCCCCCAAATGGGGGACCCATACGTTATTGTTGGGCGCAAAATTTGCTTGTACAGTATAACTTTATTTTCAAGGGAGAGAGGAGAGCTTCTCCCAATAAGGGAGATAGCTAACGCTATTCTACCCCAGAATTTGTCTGAAAGATAGTCAATATGATTCTTGTAAGTTAGGCGACTATCGAGATATAAGCCCAAGTAACGAACGACCGGGACCCACAGAATGTTGTCATCGAAAAGAGTGAGTTCAGTTTGGGGGTCAATGACGCCCCATTTCCTGAAAACAATGGCTTGTGTTTTTTCTACATTAATAGCTATTCTCCAATCTGTAAACCATTTCTCAAGTTTGACGAGGAATTGTTGCATAGTATTAATTGTGTACTTGAGATTGACACCCTGAGTGAGCGCCGCCGAGTCATCTGCGAAAAGACATGTACTGACAGTGTGGTGATCTGGAAAGTCATATGTGAATATGTTGTAAAGATACGGGGATAGTACCGAACCCTGCGGGGTACCACTTTGACAAAAACCCGTTTCAGAGAATGTGTTATTTACACGAACCCGGAAGGTTCTGTTGTGTAAATAATTGTGAATAATTTTAATTAAATAAGCAGGGAATTTGAGTTTTATCATTTTGGAATGAACGATCGGAGAGAAAACTATGAATGGACTTGATCAGGGGGGGATAAAAGTCAAGTCGTATGAGCTTGATTAGTAAGCCATCATGCCAAATTTTATCGAAGGCTTTCGTTATGTCCAGAAAAAGTATACCCGTGGCCTCGTGCTTGGCAAAGCCACTGTGAATCAACTCCGTTACTCTGAGCAGTTGATGAACTGTCGAGCACTTGGGTCGAAAACCGCACTGCTGAGGAATAATAAAATTAAAAGCAGCGCAGTGTTGATTCAGACGTTGCAAAAGCACAAATTCGTATACTTTGCTCAAACAAGAAAGTAATGAGATTGGACGGTAGTTAGAAGGTAAAGCCGAATCTTTATCCGGCTTTAGGATAGGAATGACCACGGCAGTTTTCCATGAATTTGGGAAATAGCTATTTTTAAAAAGTTGATTTATCAACAGAGTGATAAATAGAAGGAATTTAAGGGGGAGGTTTTTAATCATACGATTAGAAATCTGATCAAGTCCGGGGGATTTCCGGGGCTTGAGTCTCTGTACGTAAGATAAGACTTCCGTTGGAGTGGTGGGTTCAATTTCTTGAACGTGTGGGGTATTGATGAAGTTAGTAACTTCATCGTGTATGCGTTGGTCGAAAAGTTCTCGACCAGCGACGTGATTGGGTTCGAACTGTTCTTGCAAACTGTCTGCGATAACCTCCGCCTTTTCAATAGGGGTTATCGCGATACTGCCAAGTGCCCCTTTCAAGGGGGGAATGGATTGAAAAGGCTTACGTAAAAGGGAGGATTTCCTCCAAAGAGTGTTGTCAATGGGCGATAACGCCTCTATGTGCTTTTCCCACTGGACGAGGGAATATGCTTGGATATCCTTTGCTATCTCACGACTAAGGGTACGGAATTGAGAATAAATACTAGGACACCTAGTTCTTTGCCAAAATTTCCGTAACCTGTTTCGTTGATAAATTTTGAATTTAATCTCGGGGGAGAGGATTTTCGGAGCATTATTAAATTTTGGTTTTGAGGCCTCAACGAAAGCCTCAGTGAAATTTTGATTGAGTTCAGAAATAGCTAACTCAATATTATCATTGCTGGTGAGCTCAACAGTGGGGAGGGGTTTCTTATTAAGAGCAAATTTAAAAATTAAACCAATTAGTTGAAAGTTGCTCTGGATTTTTAATAATTGAAGTAATTAAATTAATTTCAAGAATTAAGGGGTAGTGATCAGAGCTGAGATCGTTAATAACTCTGACACTATGGTTGAATGGAATGTGTTTGAACACCGCCAAGTCGATGATACTTCCGAACCGCTGACGCGGTTGGAGGTGTGTGGCAGTCTGCGGTGCGACTAATTTCGCTCCCCGAAGGTCGCGAATTAGCCTATGCAGCACTTGCCCGAAACGGGTCGACTTGGCATTGTGCCAACTCACATGAGCTGCGTTGTAGTCACCAGCGATGATACAATTACTGCCAGAATTGAAAATTTTATTAAAATACTCTACTGGGAAACTATGGCCTACTCTTCTTCGGACGTAGGCCGAAACAACATTAATGGAAGGGAAATTATTAATTTTAATTTGCACCGCAGTGGCGTCCATTCCTTGTAAATTAGGAAGGGGAACCCTGTGGTGTACGATCTCATTTTTACAATAAATGGCCGTGCCGCCTCGCGTTACGGTATGGGGAAATTCGATTCTATCGTCTTTAGTCAGACGATAGTTTGCGATCTGGGGGTCGATACCCGGCTCAAGCCAGGTTTCCTGGACCAAAAACATGTCAAGGTTTTGCTCTGAAACGAAATCACGTACCTCATGGATCTTGGAACGCAAGGAACTTGCATTCCAAAATCCAATCTTCAAAGAAGTACTCACGTGGGCGGGGAAAGTTAAGCCTGGAGGGAGCGAAGCCTGCAATAGGCTTCGAAAATTACGTAAGTTTTATCTACGTCCGCAGATGCCGAGCGGAGCGCAGAAAGGGAGTTTTTAAACGCCCTGCAGAAGGTTTGCTTGTCGATAGAGGGAGATTCCTCTATCACTTCAAGCAAATCCTTTAAGAGGCCGGCATTTATGCTGGCATCTTTGCTAGGGGCCGGTCGTAATTCGGATTTTGAGGTAGAAGGGGGGCTAACATGCTCCTTGGGAATTTTGTTCTGGACTACTTTAGAGTAGTCCAGATTAGGCGAGACTTTTCTCGCCTTGGAAATGTCAGGACGAGGTGCCTGCGCAGGTTGCTTATTATTTGAATTATTTTTTTTATTAGAATTATTATTTGGCTTAGGGCCGTTTTTATTTTTACTTTGATTTTTTCTTTTACTATTATTTGGGTGCTTAGGGCACCGACTCCAATTGGCCGCATGAGCGCCGGGCAGTTCGCGCACTTCATGGGCGCCTCGAACTCGAGTGTGCAATCTTTGGCCGCGTGGGGTCCTGCACACTTAACACAGCGGGGAGGGAGGTGGCACACCTCTGAGGAGTGAAACCACCCCTGACATCTCCAGCACTGGTTTACTTTGTTCCCGCGATCGAAGGGTTTAACTTCGATGCGGGTACCAAATAGCTCTGTGAAATCGTATATTTTTGGTGCATCCGCGCCGTTCTCGATTTGGAGATAGAACAAAGGCATAGGTGCCTTTGTCCTATAGTTTTTCATTTGAGAAATTTTTAAGACTTTGAAGCCTTCCGCTTCAATTTCAGTTTTGATATCCTCCGGCTCCGTGTTGGAGGGGAGGCCACGAATTACGACTTTTACGGGTCGGTCCTGCTTCAACATGAAGCTTTTGAATTCGACCCCGGAAGATTCCAGCCATTTGCTAAGGGCCCTGTAGTCGACATCGTCGGCCACAGTGACCTTAAGGAACCTTCCTGACATTTGGGATTGGAAGGAGGGGGCGATCAGCTTGTCTAACGCCACCAACTGCCTCCAATCACCCTTGGGAGAGACGAAGAACGGCGGGATGCGCGGCTTTTACGCATCCTCTCTCATTCCCAGCTTCTAAAACGAAGCGAAACCCTACTACAATGATTCATCGTCGTTACGTCAGCAACCTCCAATTCGCTACGTCATCAATCAAGTTTCTCTCTTTCCCTTTGCCTGTTTCACCGCGCGTGGAACTTCCCCCGATCCACACTCCCTTTCTGACAGACAGCTGATGCGTCAGTTGTCGTTTCTCCAACCGGCTCGCTGAGCCGGTTCCACCCCCCCTCACTCTATGACATGATGACGCTGGATGTCACTGGGAAATGGAACGCGAAGCGTTCCTCCATCCCATATCGAGATTGTTGCTGAGTCCTTGTGTGGGTGGGCCTGCCTGAGAGAGAGTGTCCTTATTGGTGGTTCGAACGTTGCAAGTAGGCGTGGTTTTGAGATCGAGGATTTTCTTCAATACGGTTTCAGCGAATTTCGAAATTTCATTCTGGTTCTTGTCGTGATAGAGTTCAGACGCGTTCCCTCTTCTTTCGAGCGTTCGCCCCGAGTTCATTTTGGATCTTTTTACATCCGCGTTTTCGTTTCAATAGTGTCACATTTTGGCCTTGTTCCTTCAAATATAACCGATTGAGGTTATTTCTTCGGATTAATTTTTAAATTTTTCCACTTTTTGAAGAAGTTTGTTTCGACACGCGGCATGTGCTAGGCCTCGTGCCGCACTACAGTTTTCGACCCGGATTGTGATTTTCTTTTCAGATTTTTGGATTACCATTGGATATGTCCGCTCCCAGGACAGATGTGGCTTCATCTATCAAGGTAGGTGATTTATTTACCTCTGAACCTTTGACATTTGACGCAATTGCAGCTAATGCTTACTTGGATAAATGTACCACGTGCATAGAATCAGAGGAGCTATGTGACGTGTTAGAAGAGATTTTGGTCACTCTAGACGACCCCGATTTGCCAAACACGCCTGAGAGACTTAGGCTTGTAAATTCTGTTCAGTGGACAGCACTGAAATGCTCAAGAAAGTCTATTAGACTCCAAAACAAGGAGTTCAAAGACTACATTAGGGACATCGAGCGACTTAATCGCGTCCCCACTGCGGCTTCACCCACTTCGCAGCCGAAGCGGAAAACAGCCAAGCGCCAGCCCGCATCGCCTAGCAAACAGACGCCGTCGAAGAAACAGGCAAAGTCGGAGCGAAAGCTCCCACCCACATCCACCTCCCCTCGTCATATTGAAGGCGCTGAGTCTTCTATGGAGGAAGGGGAAACGTCAGCCGAAGAGAGCTCGGATGAGGTTTCAATAAAACCAGTCAAGCCGGTGATTGCGCCAAGCAGCCCGGCGGCGAAAGCCGTTGGAAGCGCTAGCGCTCCCGGAACCAGTGAGAAAGACGACGGCTTTACTTTTGTAGGCCGGAACGGAAGACGCATTGCTCCTATAGTGATTGATTCACAGAGTAATGCCACCGAGCTCCTTGACCAGTTAGGAAAGTTCTGCGACACACCACTCGAGGGGCGTTTTGAGAACGGGAAACTCCGAGTTTTCCCGGCTTCTGCTGAAGAGCACAGACAAATTCAAAAGTATATCTCGGACAAAAAATTGCGGTCACACACATTTGAGATGGCCCACAACAAGCAGTTGAAGGTAGTCTTGAGAGGGTTACCCACAGATTATAACCAGGAAGAACTCATGTCAGAGTTACATTCATTTGGTTTTCAACCCAATCATATTTCCCTGTTAAGAAACAGGAAAACAAACACAAATATGTCACTGTTCCTGGTAACCCTCCCCAAATCCCCTGAAAGCAGGGGAGTATTCAACATAAAAACTATTGGATTTTTCAGAGTTGCCGTCGAGCCTCTTAATAAATCCACCATGCCCCCGCAGTGTTATCGCTGCCAAGAATTTTTTCACCACTCTCGGTTCTGCGCCAGAGCACCGAAGTGTCTGAAATGCTCAGGAGGCCATCTCACCTCTGATTGCACAAAGTCAGCCAAGGCCCCGGCTAAGTGTGCCAACTGCAGCGGCCCGCACCCTGCAAACTTCTCGGGATGCCCCAGAAATCCCATCAACACAAAAACAAACAAGTCAAAATCGACGAAGAACGTCTGGCAAGAGCGAGCGGCTGCGCGCAAGGACAACAAAAAACAGCCAACAACACCTTTCTTTGCGGAAGTAGTAAAAAAAGGCACAAACAACAATTCTCTGGATGCCAAAGAAGTCATGAATCAAATGGCCCAGATGATGTCGAAGTGGGGACAAATGCTGTCCATATTAGAAACTAAGTTTTAAAATTAAAATTCAATTGTAGTAATAGGGATCACTCTCTCAGGTTTTTTAGCTGGAATGCTAATGGTTTAAAAACTAATTTAGAGGAACTAAAAGATTGCATAATTGATTATAACCCCGACGTAATCGGGATACAAAACTATCTTCGTCACAGAGTTAGCATTCAAATTACACTTGTCACAGAAGTGACCGCACAACACATAGAGGGGGCGGAACGGCCCTCTTCGTCAAGAATTCTATTAGACACCACGCCATCCTAAATGTTTCAAACACTTTTGAAAATTCATCAGTTATACTTCAGTTAGGAAACAACAGTAAGATTACTGTGGCGTGTATTTATAGACCTCCACACGGCTCCATTAATACTACGGAACTCGACGCAATTCTCATCCATAGCAACAAAGCCTTTCTCTTCGGCGACTTTAATGCTCGACATCCCAGCTGGAACCCAGGCAGGGCAAACTCAAATGGTAATATTCTGTGCAATTGGGCCGTTGGGTCGGCGCTGGATATTCTTGCCCCCGATACTCCCACACACTTCAACAGTCGACACTCCAACGCTATCCTTAACATAGGCTTTGCAGTTAATTTATCTCACACTGAAGTTTTTACTATAAATACTCTTAGCAGTGATCACAATCCAGTTATTTTTGATTTCGTCACTAATAATGCACTTCCACCAATTCTTAGAACTTTAAAAACTACCAACTGGATTAAATTTCAAGAAATAATTGATCACACCATTCCCGGAAATCCCCGGATAGATGATTTGGATCTAGCCGTTCAAAATTTTACCAGCAATATTTCGAATGCTATTTCTGCTTCCACATCCACCAGATTAATTACCACTCCACACTCCGCCTCCCTGAAAACATCAGAGAGCTTATCCGAGCTAAAAATAGATTTCGTAAACTCTGGAATGAGACCAGATACCCGCCATACAAACGCGAAGTTAATGCTCTCATTAGGCAGATCAGGAGAGAAATCCAAGAACATAAAAACAGGACCTGGAAAGATTTTCTATTAACTTTAAACCCTGAGGACAATTCCTTGTATAACTTACATAGGAAATTTTCTAAAAGGCATATCCCCCTTCCACCTCTTCATGGTCCGGGTGGAATGGCCTATTCGGATTTCGAAAAGGCGGAGGTTTTCAAAGATACACTTGAAGTCACATTTCAGGAAAATGAAGAACCCTACTGTGACGACAAGATTGAAGAAGTTGAAAGTTTAGTCGATGACTATTTCGACAACTTCGCAACATGCACGCCCCCTCTCACTTCCCCCTCCGAGGTCAGAGGCATTATTAAAAAACTGCAGAATAGAAAAGCTGCAGGCCCCGATCAAATCCCAAACATAGCATTTAAATATTTTACGCAAAATGCGCTTACTCATTTAACTAAGTTGTACAATCAATGCCTCATTAAAAATCACTTTCCTACACTGTGGAAGCAAGCAAACGTCATTATGCTGGCCAAGCCAAACCAAGATAGAACATATCCACAAGGCTACAGACCAATTAGCTTAATTAACGCCACTGCTAAGATTTTCGAAAGAATTATTTTAACAAGAATCAAATCTCACTGCAAAGCCATAGATTGTATTCCCCCGGAGCAATGCGGCTTCCGGGAGGGCCATTCAACGCTACACCAACTGATACGTGTAACAAACTTTATAAACGAGGGTTTTGCCCACAAATTATATACTGTAGGTGTCTTTTTAGACGTTAAAAGGGCATTTGACAAACTGTGGCACGATGGTCTCACGTACAAATTAATTAAATTACAGTTCCCTGATTATTTAATTAAAATTATTCATAATTTCTTACACAATAGAACTTTTAGAGTTCGTGTAAACAATTCATATTCTAACACGGGATCTTGCCTCTCTGGGGTCCCTCAGGGATCTGTGCTCTCACCGTACTTGTACAACATCTACACACATGACTTTCCACAGCACTTCACCGTCAGTACTTGCCTGTTTGCGGATGATTCCGCAGTTCTCTCGCAAGGTGTCCAGCTGAAATACACTATTAAAAATATTCAACACTTTTTAGATAAACTTGAGACGTGGCTTACACATTGGAGAATTGCAATAAATGTAGATAAATCTCAAGCAATTGTTTTCAGGAAATGGGGGGTTATTGACCCGCCTTTCCAACTTACACTCTTTGATGACTACATACAGTGGGTTCCGGTGGTGAAATATCTGGGTCTACACATTGATAGCCGCTTAACATTCAAAAAGCACATCGACTATCTATCTGAGAAATTCTGGGGTAGAATTTCTCTAGCCATCTCCCTTGTCGGGAGGAGGTCTCCTCTATCCCTAGAAAATAAAGTCATTCTCTACAAGCAGATTCTGCGCCCAGTTATTACTTATGGTTCACCCGTTTGGGGAGCCGCAGCCGCCACCCACATGAAAAAAGTACAAGTAATGCAAAACAAAATACTACGCGTCATGACGAACGCACCTTGGTACGTCCGAAATGACGTGATTCACAACGACCTACAAATGGAGCCGATTTCTAATTACATCACTAAACTATCTAGAAATGTATTTAAATCTATTGAATTTCATGACAATCCAATTATCAAAGCACAAACATTATTTACGTATCCTCATCCTAAAATTAAATATTCATACTCTTCGACGAAGTGGAGAAACCCGCTTCGCCCTCCATAACTCAACAATTAAACACTCTTTTCACACTCTCAACAACATATATTAGCTGCACTGCACTGCGTCATTTTATTTTGGGTTCTTGTGCATGTGGCAATCCTCTTTTCTGCCATTCAATGGAATACATCCAGCAGCGTGTCTCTCCAAGAACATGATGCTTGATAATAAAATCCATCAAACATTTCAATTTTTGTTTAAATACGCGTGCGGTAATGTCATGGCGGTCCGAAGATGATTGTCCAACTAATAGAAGTTCTTTAATTTCATTCCATGTTGGATTGCATGTAAAGGTGACGAACAAATCTGGACGACCATATGCGCGAACGTATGTCATCGCATCTTGTGCGTATTCATGCATGTGCCGTGGACTCCCCGTGAATGTAGACGGTAATATGGCCATTCTTCCCAATTCGTTTGGATTGACGTTACCATCATTAACGATTGTGTCTCGTAATTGGATGTACTGTTCAGAACGCAACTCGGTTTGATTCAATCGAATATATAATAGCCGTTCGGTTTCAATCTTCACATACATGTCGACGATATATTGATGGAACAATTGTCTACATTTCAGAATGTTGTTCTCAGCGTTTTGACGAATCATCAGTCGATACGAATAATAATTCATGGCACTGACTTTCTTATTCGTTCCGTCACCTGTTTGTGGATTTATCATTTTGATGTTAAAATGATATCCATCATCTCGCCAAAACAGAATCCGTCGTATGAGCGATGAGTTTCGGAGACTCGCTGAATGTCACCACTTCTGCGATGAAGAATTATGTCGCGCGATTCAAATTCTTCGCCAACTATAACGATCCCACTTCATCGATTGTTGGTGCATTTAACTGTCTCGTGTTGGCCAACGGGTCTTTTGTCTGCTCGAATCACAACTGCATAGTCATCGGCTGGCATTCGTTGAATGGCGGTTTTAAACAACCGAACTAATTCATTGTGTTGATCGAAAAGGCCTTGTAACGCACCCACAATTTCTCGTCTAGTGCCCGCATTATAATGACATCGTTGTTCAATTTGTTCATCACTGTTTGCCATGAAATAAATTTGAAGGAACTTGTGATCTGCGTCCGGCAATGGTAGAAGCGATCCGGCATGATGATAAATTTGCCCTTGGACTCTGAATGTCGGCATGTAATTTTCGCGCACGATGTTCGTTGCACCGAACGATGTCATTTGGAAGCATGAATTGTACTTGCGGATGTTTTCCAAGAAATGCTTCGACACACGTGTAACACCAGATAGAAACGTTGACAGTAGTTCGGGTGCTGAATGTAATTCTGGTAGCTTAAATTTTCCACTGGCGCAGCACATTCCACGCGTTTCATTTTTTAATTTGAGTGCACTACAATACATGCAAATTTTATCCATTTTTCCAATGACGACATTTGGATGAAGACTGTAATCATTATTACTGTCATAATGGAATGCACTAAGATTCAAATCAGCGTGCAGTGTTCGTCTTGATCGAGCAGTGCTTATTCGAACATTTTGCAGCCTTCTTTCCTGTAATTCAGTTGTCTCAGAAGAACGGATATGATTAGTACTGATGCGACGCTAAAGATAGCTTATTTAAATTTTATGTCCTTAACCAAAATACTAATTTCTTAACTTTCCAGGTTCTTAAGTTAACATCGCATCACAACTTAAGTTAAAATTAGTTAAGTTCTATTGACTAATTAACATTGCACTAAATAAACAGTCTGATCGTATAGTGGTAACAATTAATTTTATTGAATAACATATTTAAGTAACTATAAATTTACTTCACAACAAGATTAAAATTTAACTTAGCTTTGAGAGAGATATGAGGTGGGATGGAGTAGGGACATGGTTGCCGCCCGGGAGTCCCGCGGAGTCTAGATTCTCAAGGTCTGGGATCTGCTCAGTCAGTCTCTGTGTGTGTCCGTGTCTCTCCAAATCGGGGTGCATCCCGTTTTTATTCTACGACGCTTTACTCGAAAATCCTAGAGTGGACTATTTGCCTTGTCCACTTAATTGCCTCTGATTGGTCCAGAACCAGCGCTGAGTTACCGCACAAGGTTCAATGCCATTTGGAAGCGCGGGAAAATCTGATGACGCTCCCCAACATTTATGAGTGCAATGATCCCCCAGGCGTGGGAATGTTAGGCACCCTTTGCTGAGGAATTCACCCCTCAGTGATGGGGAAAGAAAACGAATTCCACCCAACTGGGTTCGAAAATTTGAAGTTCTGTTGAATATTCCTGATTAATCCGCGCCTCCCATCACTCCTCCCTTCTTTCAAATACACAGCACACAAAAATTTTTTTTTACAATAACGTATCAACAGAATTGTCCCATCAGGAGAACGGGAACTGATCAGTTCCTTCCAATCTTTGGACGAAGTCATGCACTGGAGTCTTGTATACGATAGCTCGGTCATCTTGTGAGCCCAACAGGTGGTGAACAAGTAGCTGATGCATGCTGTAAGAGAAAAAACTGTCTCCCAGGGAAAACCATATTAGTCATGAAACCAAAACCAGTGTGAAAAAGAAAGACTTGACCCCATTTGACCTCCGCCGTAGACTCCACACAAGCACCAACCTTCCACTATCATAACTTAAAATAAGAAATGTAAAAAAAGTTATAAGCAATTTCCAAAAATTAAGTCCCAATTCCGTTAGCGGTGAGAGGAAAAACAAATTAACTACTAACAACTACAATTAAATTCATGTACGAAAAAAAAATTGTCGAATGGGTCACCAAACAATTCACAAGGACAACATACATAAAATGACAAATAGAAATAATTGCATAATCACAAAGAATCGTGTGCCACTAAATAATAAAAATTAAGACGAGTAACACATAATAAATTCAAAGTTGCATATCTAACAACTGCGCTACTCACAATAACCACACATGTGAGCCTCGAACAAAATAATTTGTGATAAGAAATAAGTACTAGTGAAAACATATATATACAATACAAACGTGGCACCCAGAAACAGACACCTCATAATCGTTTAACATCGAAATCCTGACACGATTAATGTGATGTGCATGTCCCAGACCACCAAAAAAAGATTACTAATTTAACCCTCAACATACTCAAAACATAAGAAATTGCAATGGTTCACTAAGAGCATTGATAACAATCTTTCGTAAAATTAATTAATTTAAAATGAAAAATTAGAAATTGCAACGATGGGTGTGCATAGGGGAAAAAAATATATATAACCTCCGAGAATGCTTAAGGCTACAGTGGACAGTTAAAATGTGGAAAATTGACTAAAACATCGAAAAAAATTTTTTTGGCTTATTTTAATATTATATTAGCTTCTCTATCAAACGCAAAAATTTTTTTTTTGGTTTCATGCATTTTTTACTGAGTTATGGGGTAGTTCCGATTCAGTCATCCATGACCACGCCCCTTTGTTTACATTCTGATGTCATGCTGACAAAGCTGTCATGTACTTTGACAGTACGAATTTTATTTACTGTAGACATAGCCTCTCTAATTTTTATTTTTAAATGTTAATTTATCAAGGTCTGGATGGCAACAATTTGTTTTAACTGTATCTGAGACCTAAATCGGCATTATTTGTTTACAATTCGTTCGAACTTGCGTTTGCATTTTTCGTTCAATTTTATTCAAACTTTATATTGATTTTACCAAAACAAAAAGTTCTTTTCAGAACTAAAGTTCATTTTAAATTGCTTTTGTTATTTAAAATTTTTATAATGGATCTTATATCATCGAGATATAGAAAACCTAAAGGTCGTCCTACCAAAAGGAGAAAGATGTTGGCTGAAAATAGCAAGAAGCGATGGCAGAAATCTTCTAAAACTGTTGATGAAAAAAACAGTAATAGTATGATATTGCAGAGAGATACATTGTCTGAACCGAGTACATCTTCCCAACCTGAGGCAAGCTATATTTTCACCCACAAGGCTGTGTTTTCTGAATTATTGCAGAAAGTTCCTTGTAAATATTGTACAAACTGTACCCTTGTTATAAAACAACACCATTCCATGGGGTATTCTACAAAGATGGAACTTTTATGCGAATCATGTCATGAAAGCTATGGAAGTGTGTTTTCAAGTTTCCAAGAAGAGGCCAAAAATTCACATGATATAAACAGCAAGCTGGTGAGTGCCTTCCTATCCATAGGCAGAGGGCATGCTGCTTTGGAAACGTTTTCATCTGTGCTCAACATGCCAACAATGGACCGAAAAACATTTGCCAAATGCATGCACAACTTATCCGCGAAAAACAAAGAGGTGAACAAAAAATGCTCGAAATGTCACGTCAAGCTGCTAGAGAAGCTCACGTAAAAGTTGACGCTTCTCTAAAAAATCAGGAAATAATTGATGTGAGTGTATCATATGACGGTATTTGGCAAAAGCGAGGACATACATCTAACCTAGGATTAGGAATAATCATCGATATCCTTAGTGGACTTGTCCTTGACTTTGAAGTATTTTAGAAATACTGTCAGAATTGTGTAGTTGCTGGTCGAGATATGGGAGCCGATAGTGCGGAGTTCCACATATGGCAAAAAGGACATGCGGATGAGTGTGACAAAAATTTCGATGGAACTTCTGGAGCCATGGAGATGCACGCTGCACTAATTATGTGGAGGCGACCAATTAGTGATTGCCAAATGAGATTCGTTTCCATGCTGAGTGATGGTGACTCAAAAACTTTTCAATTTTTGTCGGACAATAAAATATATGGTTCTGATATAAAAATCGAAAAGGAAGAGTGCCTGAATCATATTGCAAAGAGGCTAGGCACATCGTTACGTAACAAAGTGAAAGAATGGAAGGTGAAAAAAAAAGTGACTCTTGGTGGGCGTAAGCAGGAAGCCTTACAGATAAAAACATCACAAAGTTGCAAAATTACTATAGAAAGGCAATAAAAGATAATGTCCCTGATACCGATGAAATGAAAACTGCTATATATGCCAGCCTGATGCATTGCTCGTCAACTGACAAAAAGCCTATGCATGGTAAGTGTCCTGAAGGGGAATCATCATGGTGTTTCTATAAAAGAGCTATAGCCAAAGGTGAGACCCCAGGGGCACACAGTTCCATGAAAACTTACTTGTCGCCACAAGTAGTGGAGAAAATTATGCCTGTTTATCAACGTTTAGCTTCAGACACCATTCTTGAAAGATGCGTAGCAGGCAAGACGCAAAATTCGAATGAAAGTCTGCATAGCTGCATTTGGCGAAAATGCCCAAAAGAGGTATTCGTCTCCAAAAGGAGGCTGGAAATAGCAGTAACGGATGCCATCGAAAAGCACAATTTGGGCTATGTAAAATCTCTTGAAGCGAAAGAGGACTCATGTCTAAATGACAGTTTTTCTTTGACTATTGCAGAAAGACAAGATAAACGACGCATTTCTCAGAATATTTCTACAAAACAAAAAAGGAAAAGAAATGCCACGAATACAAATGCAGCCTATAGTGCCGGTGCTTTTTAAATTTTTTTATCAGACTTAGCAAACAGTTTTCTTGTTATGTGTAATAAGATTTGTTATTTTTTGGAATTTTTGTAATTTAATTGTATTGAAATACATTATTTTTACTCATTGTGATTAATAAAATATATAATATATTATCTGGTTGATGAAATAATAATGAAATACATTCTGTTAATTTACTTTAGATTTTATTGGAATATGTTCTTGCTTGCTTCAGTTTTTATCACTATATATATTACATGTCAATGTGACTGTTACAATAAATATTGCAGAATCTTATACATATATTCTATGTTTATCTTATCTTTATGATATTAGTGTTTTTCAAATTTATATGAATGTCTTTAATTGTTTTTTAAAAAAACTAAGTTTTTTCCTTTAGAATAATAATAGCTGTTGTTCTAAAAAATGAAACCTTCCTCGAAAGCATTGAATTTTTGTAATTTAATCCCTTTGAAATACTTTATTTTTACTCATCATGATTAATGAAATATATAATATACTATCTGGTTGAGATAAAACAATGAAATACATTCTGCTAATTTACTTCAGATATTATAAGAAAGTTCTAGCTTACTTCAATTTTTATCACTGTATATACCACGTGTCAATGTGACTGTTACAATAAATATTGCAGAACCTTATGTATATATATTCTGCATCTATCTTATATTTGTATGATATTAGTGTTTTTCAATTTCAAATTCATATTTATATCTTTAATTTTTTTTAAAAAAATAAGTTAATTTCCTTTAAAATAAAAAAAACTGTTTTTCTCAGAATCAAAAATTTGCCTCGAAACCAAAACTCAAAATTTTTTCATGCGTTGCAATTTTTGTCGAATTATAACAAAACTTTCCAAAAGTATTCATCTAATGTATACTTATAAATTCTTGGATGCATTGTAGTAATAGTGATAGGGTGAAAGAAGAAATTAAAAGCTTTTTATGTAGGAAATCATTAAAATTCTTGAAATTTTTATATAAAAATTTGCGTTTACCCATATTTTGTAAATTATCATATAAAACATTACATTGTATGCATACATTTGTAAAGAATTGCTTAAAGAAGTTAAATCAGGTGAAAGTATGAAATTTAAAAAAAATCAAATCGCATGGAACGTTTTGAAATTTTTAAATTTTCGTTAAAAAAATTTTTTAAATTTAAATTTTTTAAAAACTAATCATTTTTTTCTCACCAAATTTTTTATATGGTTTTAGTTGTAAGTTACATACAGCCAGTAAAAAATTGGGGCATGTTTGTAAAAAATTAAAAAAAATTTTTTTACTGTCCACTGTGGCCTTAATAGCCTAAGAAATTCAAAAAAAATTCACTACAAGTATTGGTTACAATTTGAAATTAAGAAAAAAAAATACTGTAATTAAATTTAGAATTGCAAACCATGAGTGTGCTTTTGATCAGGATGCACCCCCAATGTTCACAAAAGCAGAAGGAGAAAAAAAAAACAGAACATCCTATTTTCTGCGATAGGACGATCGCCGTCAACCGCCAACACAAGAAACAGAATGTACAATTAAGACAAAAAAAACAATGCAAATCCGATTATATAAAAAAATTACTATATCGATTAATACTTTAAAAAAAAATTGAGAGAGAAAAAAAAATTTCTTCTACATTCAATACATTCGAATTTCCATTTGAGAAATGAATTCCAGAAATCACAAATGCAGTTGAAAATTTCAGAAAGAAAATTATAAACATAAAATTGATAATGCAACCCATGACATATGAGGCGACACATACAGAGTAAAGTAATTTAACTTAAACAAAAAAGCAAAAAAAAATTATTACAAGTGCTACACATAATTAAACATAATTCCCAAAAAAAATATCACATAACTAATCAACATAATTTTTTAACATTCTATGTAATACAATGTATCAATTCTACATAAAAAAAACTCAAAATGTTTCACTATACGCGCAACATATATACAAAAAGAACAACAAAAATCCTCAATTTTCAACAATACCGCTAACTCAATCCATCGATAATCAGCGAATTAACAACTCAAATATCATTCTATAACATTAACTAAACTTATCTGCAACTTCCAAATAATTAATCGACTTTTCCACAATACCATTAACTAAACCCATCTTTGCTCATCAGCTTATTTACACAAAATCTCACATAATCCTCAACTCGAACTTTCCTAGATTCATCTCGAAACATTCTTAAATATACCACACAATCATTAATTCAACTTATCTATGTTCGTCAACTTATTTACTCGAAATCGCACAAATTCCTTAACTCAAATTACCTTCTCTACATCAAAGCAACTATCTCAAATATACCGTATAATTATTACAACTCAATTTTCCAATTATTACAACTCAAATTTCCATTGCCCAAAATCCCTAACTCAAAATAACCTTCTTTGCATCAAAACAACTTTCTCAAATATATGCCGTATAATTATTACAACTCAATCTTCCATTTCTATATCAAATAACTCTAGAATTTACCACATACTTTTGAACGCAAACTTATCTATCTCCATAAAAAAAAACTTTTCCACTTATTCAAAAAATTCATCAATTTAAAATTTATCTATCTCCTTCGAATAACTTTCTCAAATATTCCACAAAATCCTTAACTAAACTTATCCAACTCATTCAACAATTAGTAAAACAAGAAAAAATTCACACCCGATCTTCAGCATTTTCAAACCAAAAAAAAATTATCAACTCAAAATCTAAAACAACAATACTAAATAGTACGAAAGAAAGGCTATTGCGTCTAGGGGGCGCGAAGGGAAAATTCCTCTAAAAAAACACAAATTTTAGCATCGAGCACCAACCGTGAGAGAAAAGTAACAAACAAATTTAACAGGAAGCAACAAGGGGGAATGGTAAAACAAGACCCCATAGAAAAAAAAAATATAATTATTTTTTAGATGCTGAGTTTCTGATCTCGGTTGCGATAGCAGGGGGCGCGAAGGGGAAAATTCCTCCTAAGGCGCCGAGAGAACCGACTTTTAACCAAAATATTACGGGTGCTATCCCGCGGGGAGGTAAGTAGTTCCATCTTTTCCATGAAAAGGAGTAACCAACAAGCAGAATAATGCATAATGAAAAACCACCAGTCCCACCCTTGGGCCGAGGCGCCCGCGGGGGGAGGGGAGAATACCGACGAAAAGATCTCCGACGGAGTTCACCGGAATGAATGGACAGCTACTAGCGTGAGATGGGTTGTTTTCCTTACACTTTAATATCTTTCCTCAAAATTCCAAGTACCTTGACAGTAGGTAGAACGCCTAATCAATTACATCAAGATAGTAACACAATTAATTAATTTAAGATATACAACATCTAACCAACTGTTATCGGAATTAACACCATCATAACACTTAAAGCGCTCAAAATGTACTATCTACACTACGGACAAATTTAACAACACCCTATCGACTACAACTTGAAAGAGCAGCAACACAGAATTTTCATAACGATAATAGTCAGCACAATCAATTAACTGAACCGCCTCAACATCGGAACAAAAAATAATTGTTAACTAGCAACGAAACACGAATTCCATATGACAATATACACTCGAATCAATTAAACGGAAAAAAAAATTAGAACACACAAAATGCACACCTGACCATCTTCAAACAACAACAAAAAATTCATCGAACTCAATATTTGAACAAACAATACTACATCAAAATTCTCCTCCTTTTTGTCAATACCAAACTCAAAGCTAATACAACCACGCGTACACAAAACATAAAATTCAACAATACCATTATCTGACCAAAAAAAAAAACTTATTTCCAAATAACAATGCAAAACTACCATTAAAATCCAAAACCATAAAAAAAATTAAATCAACATCAACACTCAATTCAATAATCTACCCAAGCGCTACCATGAATCAAAACAAGTTAACCTAAATCAACAAAAAAATACTATATTGACATCAACCAAAACATTAAATTCCTAGTACAGTTTAGCACACAACCGAGACACAATGATTGACTGTACCTTCATTTAACCAAACCACAATTAATCTAAACCAACAGAAGTACTATTTCGACATCAAACAAAACCTTCAATTCCTAGTACAGTTTAGCACACAACCGAGACACAATGATTTTGACTGCACCTTCATTTAACCAAACCACAATTTTACTAGAGCCCTAAGCAAACAAAATTCTAAATCTGGAGCAAAACAAACACACACAAAAAATTAAATCACCATTGAAACACCTAACCGGAAGACTATAAAAGTTTTAAATTAAAATTAGCAATCATATGACGGAACAAAACAAAGTAAAGTGTCAACATAATTTCTTAAGGACAAAAAAAAAATCAAACGACCACCTCTATCCATATCTTAACAAGCATAAATTCCAAATATATCAATTCAGTAATACACAGGCAGTTAAAATTAATATACCAACACAACTTATCAATAAAATTGCTTCTAACAAAATGCCGCCACCAAAAAAAATTAATCTTTTATGCAAACTCAAAATTTAACAAGAAAAGTACACAGTTATACACAATCAAATCAGCATGAACTAACTTATTCAATAAAGGAACCTTTTGTATGAAAAAAAATTTAAAATACTAGATAATAACCGCAACACAAAATTATTTAATAAATGAAAAATGTCCAATATGTATGTATAGTAACAACATTCAAATTTCATGACAGGTGTCCAAAGACCCCAAAATTTGATTTTTGTTGCAAACATGAATTAAAGCTTAAAATTTATAAAATTAAAATTGACGTGCATACATGAATCGCATAGCGAAATTAAATAACAATCCTATTACAAACAACAAATTTTATATATTGCATAAAACACATAGCATCAAAAAATATTTTATCTAGAGCTAAAATTGATATTAACCACATACAACATTATGTCATTTAAGCATCAAATCAAGACATGAAACAAATTGCATAAAAAAAATTGAGCTAGAATTCATTAAATAACTGAGTACAAAATTTAATCTCACTAAAACATCAAACATGACACAAAACAAGGTGCAACAATGAGACAGGTACCATTCCATATGTGTGCTCTCGAAGTGACGAAGCGTAAAAATGTAAAAAAAAAAAAAAATTTAGTTTCCTTTAAAAAAAAAATTTAGCGCGGTAGGTGCATTAATGAGCCGAATTGCCTGCACGGGCCCTTAAATTATACCGTGGACTTGGAACAATACCCTTAACCTCCGTCTCGTCTGGTTGCAAATCATCTAAATTATTTAAGTGCAAATATGAGAATCTCTTAATAAATGGAATCATCCGATTGACATGTGTGTTAAATCTCTTCCTCAATTGTTCTACATGTTGAACCCTATAATTGACACATTAGAAAAACGCTCTATGACTCTGTAAGGACCTTCAAACTTAGGTCTGAGTTTTGGAGATAAATTAGATTTAATATTAGGCGTCTTAATAAAACACAAGGACCCGATTTTGTAATCATAATGATGTTGCTTTGTCGCTCTCGTACTCAAATCGACATGCGATGCCTCCTGTTCTTTTAGATAATTTAAAACTTTATTAAAAATTTTCTCCAAAGACGGTAAAAGTTTCTCGACATATTCATACTTGTTTTGTGGTGTGTCGGAGTTTTTCTCGTAAGTGTAAGATAATCGAATATCCCTGCCATGTTCTAGGAAAAAAGGCGATGTGTATGTAGCTTCATGAATCGCTGAGTTTAATGCTAACACGGTGTGCGGGAGTTGCTCATCCTAGTCATTTGTGTTTTGCTAAATTGATGTCAGGATATTGGCTAGCGATTGATTGGGTTTCTCTACCCTCCCGTTGACGTGAGCGGAATAACTTGATATGTGTCTTTTATGAATGCCCATAACTATGCAAAATTCAACAAATTCAGAACTCTTGAAATATGTAGCGTTATCTACAACTAATTTATGTGGGCAACCCATGTGAACAATGTAATTATTAAAGAAAGCTTTAGAAATCGCGTACTCGACTTAATATCAGGAAGTGGGACAATATGGATGTATTTTGTGAATGCATCTATCATAGATAAAACATAGCTATATATATATTACCTTTAGGCGTGGTTTTTAAAGGACCGAAAATATCAATATGACACGTTTCTCCCGGTTCTTGACTTTGTTCTACTGGCTGATGAGGTGCTGGCGGAATTTTGAAAGCGTTTTTTCGAGATAAGCATATTGTGCAAGAACGAACAAAATTTTTAGTATCTTTGTACATATTCTGCCAAAAGAAGTTTTCGCTGAGTCGATGGTATGTTTTAAAAAATTTGAGATGTCCTCCATATTCTGAATGAACGGATTCGAGAATTTTAGCTTTTAGACAATGTGGAATGCAAACTTGTTTTCTAGTGGTGTTAGACCTGGGTGATCTGGAGGGGCGCTTGGACAAATGACATAACAAACCTTCCCCATTAATAAAATAGTTGCTGACTTGTGGGCTAACGTCATTTTGATCAATTTTTTGTATAATAGGACTTAAAACAGGATCTTCATGTTGCATTTTAATAAGATCTTTAGAGTGAGGTAAAGCTATTGTGATATTGTTAATACAACGGGAAAGATGATCTGCGACTGAATTTAAGGAACCCCTGATGTAGTGTATATCGTAATTAAATTCTTCCAGAGCCAATTTCCAACGCAAAATTTTGGAAGAGGGATTTTTATTACAAAGAAATCCTGCAAGAGGTTTATGATCAGTAAAAACTTTAAATTTTCTACCCAACAAGAAAGGTCTAAAAAAGTTTAATGCTGTATATATCGCGAAGAACTCCAAAACCGTTGCGTTATATTTAGATTGCGAGGGATTTAATTTCTTTGAAAAAAAATATAAAGGTTTGACTTCAGAGTTAGAATATTTTTGTTCTAAAACTGCCCCTATGCCGCAAGATGAGGCGTCCGTCGTAATTTGTAATTCTGCGTTTGGATCAGGTAGGGCTAAGACCGGTGGGTTCAATATGGCTTTCTTAATATCATCGAATGCCTCCTGCGTTTCAGATGTCCACTCAAATGGAGTGTCTTTTCTCAAAAGATTCGTTAATGGAAGTGCTCGTTTTTATGAAAATTTTTAATATATCTTCTATAAAAATTACAACACCCTAAGAAAGATTTAGTTTGCTTTTGATCCGTTGGAACTGGAAACTCGTTAATTGAAACGGACTTATCTTTATCTATAAGGATACCTTCTGGCGTTACTACAAACCCCAAAAATTTACAACTCTTTGTTAAAAATTGACATTTACTCGGATTAAATTTTAAGTGAATTCTTTCAAAGCGTTCAAAAACCTTACCCAGTAATTCAAAATGTTCATCTATAGTTTTAGTAAATAAAATAATGTCGTCTATATAAACCAAGGCTCCGTTGTATAATAAATCTCCCAAGACCTCCTGTGCGATTGATCGAAAAGCTTTAGGCGAGTTTTTTAAGCCGAAACAAAGTCTATTAAATTCATATTTATCACCGTCGGGAGTAGAGAATGCCGTCTTATGCCTGTCTGCAAAGTGTAGTGGAATTTGATTAAATGCTGGCTTCATGTCTAAAGCCGAAAAATAGTTTGAACCCGAAATTTTATGCAAAATGTCGTCCAATGTTGGAATAACGAAGTCTTGAGAGTCAAAGTTATTTCGTTCAGTTTCCGAAAATCTAAAAAAGCGCCATTTTTCTTTTTGCTTGACAAACAAGGCCGGAGTATTGTACTGAGAATTAGATTTCGAAATAATCCCTGCCTTCTCTAAATCTGCTATCTGACATCTCTCGAAATTCGTTTCTTAAATTAAATGGAATCTTGTAAACTGGACATTTAATGGGATAGTCATGTTGGAGACTGATTCTATGATGCTCCGTAGCGGCTGCAGATAATTCTACCGTAGAGCGAGCGAAAGCACTTTTGTGCGAAATTAAAAGTTGAAAAAATCTGTTTTTTATTTTGCTGTCCAAACCTGAAAGGTTAAAATCCTTCTCCGTGAGTGGGGGTAAAATATCTTGAGAAACGGGAAAATCGGAAGAAAAGTCTTCGTAATTATTGACAGTAATTGTTTTCATGTTTTTGTTAAGGGTGATTATGTTATCAGAATCGTTTCTAATTTTTAGAATGGTGTCATTTGTTTGTGGATCAATATTAATTTGCGAAGTAGTTAAATGAATGTTTTTTGTTTTTAACTTTGCTGAACTCTGAATAGTGGCCGAAGACATAGAATTAGGTAATGTTGAAAAATGGATACGAACATTTGTGACCGAATGGGGACTCACACACGTTTTGTGTTTTAAACATCCATGGATAAAATTACTCTGAACGGCACGCGGAGGGAGCGAATAATGGATAAGCGGAATTGAAAATTTATTAATTAATACATGGTTTTTACCCATATCTAGGACTGCATTCCATAATTTCAGAAAATCGTATCCCAAAATAGCGCAATAACTCTCGTTAATCTCTTGCTGAGTTATAAAAAAATATGTTGAAATTGAAATTCCCCTAATGACAATTGTATTTCATAACAACCGATAATTTCTACTGTATCTCCATTTAATCTGACGGCTTTAATCTGAATTGAAACATTAAATTCCTTAAAGTTTTCGTTTTTTATTTTAGTGAAAAGAGAATTTGACATTAATGAAACGGACGCACCTGTGTCAATTAATATTCTAAATTTGTGATCTTTCACACTAGCATTTATGATTGGTAGATCGAAATTATTATCTCTAGATTTAATAGGAGAAAACCGTTTTTCTACCCCTTGTATAATATCTAAAATCGGTTTTCTCCGCAGAAGTTTAAATTGTCGTTTCTAGTGTTGCGTTGGAAACCCCTATTCCTAGAAGTCGTGTGTGACCCGCTCGCTGAATGCCTGGGGGTTGCGTAATTATCGGGAAAAGCCGATTCTTCGAAATGGACATGTCGCCGATCGAAAGAATGAGTGTTTGGGTGACGGAAAACAGAAAATACGCTCGCGGCGTTTCTCCGGGGCTGGTAATTGGATCTACGTTCGTCCATCCGCTTTTTCCGCCACTCCGCCTGCCTATGTCCTTGAGAGCCACAATAAAAACATTTGAAAACAGTCTCCCTTCTGCTAAAAAGATCCCCACCTGTTTTGCGAACCGTAACTGAGCTCGCTTCCTGTAAACGCTCGACCCTTAAATTGATTTCCTGTAATTTGTTGGTCAATGCCGAAATTACCGAAGTTTCCGTTTGTGAGGGCGACAAACCAGATCTCTCGTCATTTGCGATTTGATTTAGTTTAACATTCTGTTCTTCAATCCACGCTGTGTTAATTGATTCTTCAAGATTGATGGGATCTCGTGACAAAACGAATCTACGAATATCGTTTCGCAAACCACTTATAAAACGCGATTGTAATAATTGATCGTTAGCGTTCCTCACCGCGGTGTTTTGAGCCGAATTACCTGACTGGAATATCTGTGTTCCCAGTTTGTTGATGCGTGCTGCAAATTCTTGCACGCTTTCGGACGAACCCTGAATGCATGAAGAAAATAGCTGGAGACGTGTGGATAGTGGGACGGCCTTCTCGAATCTAGAAACAAGAACTCTAGCGATATCATTGAATTCTGTTAAATGACTGTGGGTTGGGTCGGATAAAAAAATTCCTCAGCTATTCCCGCTTATTTTAATTTCAGAATAGTAACTTTCTCGTCGTTTGACCACTTGCCTAAATTTGCAACATCATTTATTTTTTCCAGGAACCTACGTATTCCCAACGATTCACTTCCGTCATACATTGGGATCAAATCAATTAGATTAAATTTCTCAGACCCCATCTGTGTCAAAAGGGGGTATGATTGTCCTGTACGTGGCATGTTTAAAAAAACTAAAACAAAATTTCTAACGAGATTAAATTGCAACGGAAACAATTAAATTCTAACTAAAACAACTGAATTCAAGCACTCGTGCAGGGTAAGAGAAATTCATAAACTCAGAAATTTAAATAAAACTTTTAACCGATCGGCTCTCGCGTAAATACATGCATGAAAAAAAAGTTCACATCAATATAAAAGAGAAAAAAAAGAGCACCAGTACCTGTGACATCTTGCACCTTTCCCTTTTTCTTTTCTTCCTCTCTCTCTCTTTCTCCGAAAAAAAACTACAAAAACAAAAATTTCACAAGTAGAAAATTCGAGTAATAGATACAATCAGAACACAATAAAAAGTTTTTACATGTTTAACAGATGAAGTAGGATTATTATTTCGGTAACCCATCAAGAAAAAAAAATTCACAACAATGTAAAAGAAAAAAAAATTTCCGACGACTGGTCACGGTAACAATATGATGCGACGCTAAAGATAGGTTATTTAAATTTTATGTCCTTAACCAAAATACCAATTTCTTAACTTTCCAGGTTCTTAAGTTAACATCACATCATAACTTAAGTTAAAATTAGTTAAGTTCTATTGACTAATTAACATTGCACTAAATGAACAGTCTGATCGTATAGTGGTAACAATTAATTTTATTGAATAACATATTTAAGTAACTATAAATTTACTTCAGAACAAGATTAACCCTCCAACTGGACAGCACGGATTTTTCCGCCCTATTAGAGAGGCTTCGAAAACGGACCACACTGAATTTTTCCTAAGGCCGGGGACTCACCAAAAATGAACCAAACAGATTTTTTCCTCCTCAAGTAATGTGTTCAAAACCGGTAAGGTGGTATTTTTCCAAATTCTTTTCCCCCTTTAAAGGTTTACGATTTTGAAAGATAATTAGAGACGGCGGGGAGACACAATAGGCATTGAGGGGGAACTTTTATGGTCACGGGGAGACCGGTTTCTTTAGTAATCGTAAAATATCGGAAGAATTTCTTTAAACCCTAAAGTGTACGGAAATAAATTGCAAGTCAACGTGTTGAGAATTCTCAATTTTTTACTTTACCTTAAAATTCTCAAATGGAATTAAGTTTTTATAATGTATGTCTTCAATTTATAAATTCATATATTAAAACATTGAAGATAATTTACTGTTTCATTTTTCTTATTTTAATCAATACTTTCAGGGATTTTTTTAAAAATGATTATTTTGTTATGTGTCAAAAAATAAAAAAAAGGTTCAAAATTTAAAATCTTTTAAAATTTCGGACACTTCTAAACATGAATAATTTTTAAGCTTCTGTATTACATTATTTGCAAAAAAATTTATGTCTATTGTTAAAAAAAAACCCTATTTAAATCTTTTAGTTTTTCATAATTTTAAAGCCAGATATTCAGGGCATCTTAAATCGAATCCCTTGTTTTGTATTGTTCAGATAACAAATTATATTTGAATTTTTGATGTCTGAACATTAATTTCATTCAAAGAGAACTTTAACTTCAAGTTTATATTTTTTAACTTGAATCTTCAAATAAAGAGTATTTAAAAGCATCTGGACAAATTTACAGTTAACATTTGCACATATAAATAAATATAAAGATCCTTTTTAAATTCAAGTTAAAAAAACATATTTATGCATAATCCCTCATCATTCATGTTCCATTAGTGGTTGACTGAAGAAAAGGTTATTAAAATTTGGACATTTTTATAATCTTAACCATGCAAAACTAGGAATTTTGTATTAGCTCCACTAAAATTCTGCATTGGAATTTCGAAAAAGATATTTATGCGTGTCTCACATACTCAGTTGAAAAACATATATATTTACCATAAATACTAATAATTCTTTGGATATTTAAAATTATCATTAGATTAATTTTTAATATATATATATATATATATATATATATATATATATATATATATATATATATATTCGACTTCTAATATTTTTTCAAGTATTCCTTAAATTTCATATAATTTAATTAAGTGAGGGGATATTAAAGTCGCACTCTCTCTCTCTTCTCTACTCAACTACTTGAGGGCTTTAGGCGACGGACCTGTGGCCGGGGTATCAGGTTTTAAAGGTATCGAATCATGGTTGGCATGTCTCGAGTTCGAGCCCAGTGCCACAAAAGACCCGCCGTGTAGGGCAGCGATGCACGTTAAATCTATCGAGAGCTGAAATGTCCTCTCGTTGGTGTGGTAGTTAGGAAAGGGTGGTGCCAGCTCAGGTGTCGCCCTCGTCATTTGACCATTTTTCAAAATTTCGAGGTCCATCACTAAAAGCCCTCGTGTAGCTGAACAGTGCGACGTTAATATTCACTCACTTGGCGACGGACCTCGTAATTTTAAACCATAGTCAAGTGACGAGGATGACGCTTGAGCATCGCTCCCTTACACGGCGGATCTTCAGTGGTGCTGGGGTCGAACTGATGACACGTCAGCTACGAGTCCGTTACTTTGACCATTAGGCTACCCCGGCCTCACAATGTGGCTGAAAACTGCATGTTATGAGTAAAAATATAATGAAACATTTGATGAACTTATAATAGATTTTTGCATAGAAGATATATGTGTGATATGCTAAAATGTCAATACGTAAAAGTTATGAGAATATCGATGACAATTTTTGAAAAATTCAATTTAAATTTCAGTTTGAAACTTATTCGTTTTTTTTTCGCATTTAATATTAAATAGTCGCGATAACAAATTAATAGTTTAACGCATTCATAGATTATAAAAAATAAAGGTATAAATGAAATTGTTGGGAATAATATGTTTTTATAGTTTTGAATTCAGACTTCTTTGCAGGAGTGTAGACTATTAAAAGGCTGATGTAGAAGTTAGAAAACTAATATTTAAAATATATGGAAAACAATATCTGCAATTCCATGATCTTGACGAGCAGAAGACGGCATTTTTACTTAGTAGGGCAGAGTAAGCATAAGGTAGGAGCTTGTGGAGTAAACAACCAGGCCTCTGCAGTTTTGGCAGGTAATGAATGAACTCCCATTTGTTGCTTTCTCAGTAAGGAATATAAAAATAAAAAATACAAAAATAAGTCATGTAAAATTTTATATATTTTAATAACAATGAATTGTGAACTTAATTTACAATTCATTGTCACGAGTTGGTAAACTACGGTACTCTATCGACGTACTTCTTTTATATATATATATATATATATATATATATATATATATATATATATATATATAAGAAATACGGTTGATAGAGTACCAATAATTTTAACGCAATTTTATATTTCGTTCTCGTAAACTTTACTCCTTTTAAAACATGTATTGACAAAATACTCTCCTTTTGTATATTTATAAAATTTTAAAAATATAATGGTTATCTTACCCAACATTTTAAATCAGGGGCGGCAACTGTGTAACTAAGACGTGCCAAACCAATCTGTCAGTATCATTCAGCGTGCCACATAGTAGGAAATTTTTGAAATCCTTCGATTCTTACGGTAATATTTGCAGATTTAAAGAATAGAGGTAAATAATTTAAATTTACAGTTTTATATTTTATATTAATTATTGATCAATAAAATACATTTATTAACATAAAAATAAACAATATAAAATGTTACTATTTCTTCAACAAAGATAAAAAAAATTAAAAATGTATGTTTCCAACATATTTACCTAAATAAGAAATAGACAAAGTAAAATATAAATGATTCCCTTCATTACAGTTAAATAAAAATTGTAATGCGAATTAACTCTTTCACGACTCTTCTTTCATATCGCAAAACCAGGGGTATAATGCATGACACGATTCTGAGCATTCAGTTGTTAAACAATTTCTTTGCGGAGTCGAAATATTTTTCATATTAGGAAAGATTTTTTACTTTGATATGCCGAATCATAAGTGGAAAGCAGAGTACATGCAATTTTGTTTTTTCAACAATTAAATCCCCTAGCAATAACACTCAATTATTTACAAAATAGCTGTAAATTTATCCTTAGAATTATCTTTCAGATTATTTTGTAGTTCCATAAATATCCATAACTCTCTCTCTCTCTCAGAAGATGTTTGTCAAATAAGGTCTATTATCAACTTCCATCCACTCAAGAATTGACAAATTTGTAGAGTAGTGCTGAGTGCCACTAAGAATTGTACCACGTGCCACAGGTCCATAGATTGCCGACACGTTTTAAATGTTCTTATTAACTAACCATCTCCTATTCAAACACAATTTATATGATAAAAGGGGTTTTCATTCATTTTGTAGGGAATTGTATTGGATTCTCAACCATAAGTAATTTTGTGTTTTAAATAAATTACGTTGTTTTGGCGATCCCCTTAGAGCAAAATGAAAGGAATTTGACATAATTATAGTAAGTTTCTCTAAAAGAGTAAACGTTCACTTTCAAAATACACTGCGTAAAGTGGTTTTAGGTGTACGAAGTTATATTCACTATTATTCCTAAAATAAATTTTGATTTTTTGGTTTTTCGTTAAGTTTTGAAGTTATTTCTTCAAATATACTCTTCTCCATTACATTTCTTTCAAACTTGCTATTTTCTTTTGCGGCCAAGGTAGCCTGATGGTCATGGTTATGAACTCGTGTCCAGTGTTCGAGCCCTGGTACCACAAAAGTTTAGCGTTGAAGAGGAGCTGATGCACGTTAAACACGTCGAGGTCAAAAGTCCTCACGTTGGCGTGATGTGGAAGTTTGGAAGGGGAGTTATCAGCGCAGATATCGTCCTCGTCACTTAACCGCGGTTCAAAATTATGTAGTCGCTCGTCAGTAGCCACCGTGTTGACTTAGAATGCAATATAAACCCTTGACGTGTGCACTTGAGTTAATTCGAGTACGCTAAACAGTTCCAAATATGCACATTAGATATAATTCAAACGAGGTCGCATTTTATGCTGCTGTAATTTTCTCACTCAAATATCAGCGAGAGCCGTCTGCACTCGTGATATTTGACTGTTGTTTCTTATATTTACGATTTTGTCGTTAAACATCAAAAACTCGTTTTCAATGTAAAGACTGTAATGTTGGACTGTGTGTGCAGTGCCGTGTTTCGAAAAATATCACACTGTGACATTTCTGTAAACAACATGTATGTGTCTTTCTCATACTTTGATATTTTTTGCTCTTTATACCTGTTAAAATTATTTTTTATAAAAGGTTTTTTGTAACTAATTGTAAATTGAATAAAACCTTTTCTTACAATTATATGTATTTAAGGATGAAATCTGATTTACTTTATTCAGGAAATTTTTAGTAAATTTCATTTTCTTAGCCAACTTATTTCTTTTAAAACATGCATATTTGTTTATTATATAATTAAATTTCTAACTATCTAAAATTATGTCTTTCTTTTTTCTTCATTAAAATCTTTCAGGATTTTACAAATTATCTTGCCATTATTCATTATGTACTTAATAAGGAAAAATATATCTAAATATAAATAATTTCTGTCCTAATAAACATATAATTGTTTTTAGCTAAAGTTTGGAAAATGCATTGAAATTTGTATCGGGACAGGATTTTAACATATTATGAATGTGTTTTTTACTGCCACTATGTTATATATTTATCTTTCATTCTTTTTACAATATGAGTAGAAGTCGTAAACAGTTTGTCACAGTAATATTAATTTTTGTTTTATATTCAAATTATAATATTATATTGATTCTGAAAATAATAGGTTAGTTTGACAAGCCATTATTTCACAATTTTAAAGCATTGAACAGTTTTGAAATTTTTAAAACTTTTCTAAAATGTTAAATTATTAAAAATATTTAATTATTGTAAGTGATTAATATTTCTTAGATTATTGGAAACAAAAAGTATAAAATTTAAAATATATCTCTTTGTTGAATTTTAATAATTATTTTTATGGCTAAACCTGAAAAAACCCAACTTTTTTTAAATATTAACATTAAGATATTTTTAAAAATAACTAGAGCTCTCAGACCTAAATCCATATGACCTTTTATAGAACATATGTAAGGGAACATTTACAAGATATTTCAAGACTCTATATCTTGAACAGGAAAAACGCCTTAGGGATTAGAAAACACTCTCTCATCTTCAAAATTAAAAATCTGAGAAAAACATATTTAAAATTTGTAAAGGCATAAAAAATTCCATTGCCTGTAAAGCTTTAATTTTTCAATCTGTTACTATCCAACTTATGCTCTACATGAAAATTCTACTTGAAATAAATATGACTGAAATATCTTTTTTAATTCAAAATATTCTAAGACATAACATTGATAACAACTGTTAATTTGATCAAGTATTCACTTTTATAAGAACCTTATATATTCACTAGAGTTTTAAATGCAAAATATTTATATAGAAATTAGTAGTTATACAAACGTAATCCAGAAATCACCAAGTTTGTAAACAATATCTATTTTTTCTCAGTTCCCCATCGTGGCAGTTAAGCAAGTTTAAGTTTTTGTTGCATGACTTTAAAATACTGCAGTGTAGTACTACAATAGATTTATTATAATGTAGTTTGTGGTACATCAGGGAAATATTTAGTTTACATTCTGCAACATTTGTATTCTGTAGTCTAATTGTAATATTACCTGCAAAACCTGCATTTTAGAGATTTACCATTTTCAGTCATATTTTATCCCTTTCAAGTATTATTTATCACAGTAGCCTGCGTACATTTTGGTCATGGCATTTTTCAAAAGGAAAAAAAATAATGAAAACAAAGTAAAGAGCTTTTAAATTATATAAACTATGTGTCAAAAAATATATTGGTCTTTAAATCAATCTTAATTAAGTAATTGTGAGAAAACTTAAAAACATGAGCAAACAGAAATGATTTTAGAAACTAAAATTGTAGTTAATTGCCGTTTCACACGAAATATTGGATTGTGTTAAAAAATATTTTTAATTAATTCAATCTAGGAATGCAAAAATGCTTTAAAATGAAACCGAATTTAAAATCAAAACTCAGAAAATTAAAATTTCTTAAAACCTAATTGGTTTTTAGATCAGAAATTGAGCAAGTTTTCCAAATATATGAAATATATATATGCAATAAATTGGGTGAACTCTGTTGGCCGTGAAGTGTAGAAAATGTCCATTTCACAATCCTCGCCCTAGGCCACAGCTGTGAATGAGAAACCTCCCGTTTCGAAGAACACAGAGACAGAAAAGCCATAAAACCATCCCCTGCAAAACCAATCAGGACCTCCTGCGGCTTTAACAGGGGAAGGCATTAAACTGCCATTCGTTTTTGAAGCAGTTCGCAAAATTTATCGGAACATTTTCGGGTAAGCTAGCTTTGGAAAAGTAGATCGCTTTCGAAGGGAAATTCAATTAGCGGGTCATCCAGTCAGAGGGTTAAAATTTAACTTAGCTTTGAGAGAGATATGAAGTGGGATGGAGTAGGGACATGGTTGCCTCCCGGGAGTCCCGCGGAGTCTAGATTCTCAAGGTCTGGGATCTGCTCAGACAGTCTCTGTGTGTGTCCGTGTCTCTCCAAATCGGGGTGCATCCCGTTTTTATTCTACGACGCTTTACTCGAAAATCCTAGAGTGGACTATTTGCCTTGTCCACTTAATTGCCTCTGATTGGTCCAGAACCAGCGCAGAGTTACCGCACAAGGTTCAATGCCATTTGGAAGCGCGGGAAAATCTGATGACGCACCCTAATATTTATGAGTGCAATGATCCCCCAGGCGTGGGAATGTTAGACACCCTTTGCTGAGGAATTCACCCCTCAGTGATGGGGAAAGAAAACGAATTCCAGCAAACTGGGTTCGAAAATTTGAAGTTCTGTTGAATATTCCTGATTAATCCACGCCTCCCATCAGTACATATTCGATCAGTTTCTAATCTTACTTCTAGTTGGTCAGACGAACGGGTCTCAGTGGCGTGTACTCGAAGATTTTCCAGCCTTAATGCTCGTTGCTCGTCTGATTATGAGGCTCGTAATGCTATTCTCTTTCGTGCTTGAGGTGTAGATCGGCCAATTGCTCGTCGCTTTGAAGGCATAATTATACAGGAACGACGTGATGCTTTTGAATTTATAAAACGTCGTAAAGTCGCAGATTGTATAAGATGCTAATAAGAAGAAAAAACCACACAGCAAATGCGTTCGGAATGTCAATCAGCAGTCAAATCATTCACATACACATTCGATGATCTTCGTAAATTCACTGTAGAAAATGAATATAATCAGCTCACGGAAACTACAAATATTCAATCCGATTGAAGTATTTATCTAAATTAATTCAGATTACGATGAAATGCACAAAATTATTCGAAAAACTCTAACAAATATAAAAATACGCACAATATTGTCTGTTTAATGTAAGCTAGATATGAATTTCACAACCTACACAAATTCTTAAGTCACTCTCGACTCGAAATGTCATCTATCGTTCGCTTCATTTGTTTCAATTCATATCAGCATGAACTGTAACGACAATATATGAAATTCATTAGAATGACATCTTCACATAATCAAATACATAGTTTACGATTCTAGAAAAGAGACATACAAGTAAACCATCATTTTTATAGAGATAGAGAAGAGAAGAGAAGGGAATAAGAGATAGAGGAGAAGAAAAAGAGAATAGAGAGAGAGAGAGAAGAGATAGAGAAGAAAAGAATGTTTATAGTTTTATTTTACTTATCGCACCAAAAATATATTTTGAGAACTTTTATTTATACGAATTCGTATAGATATCTATTAAAATCAGTATTGAACTTGATACATGGAAGCGCCATCTGGTGGTAACTTCCATTAATACGAATATCATATTCGTTTCCTCTGTGTAAAAATACATGGTCATAATGATTTTCATGACAATCGGTTGAACGGGGCAGAAGTTGTTACTCTGCAGCACCACCTGGTGGCGAGTGGCGATTGATTGATTGATTGAATATTAACGTCGCACTGTTCAGCTACACGAGGGCTTTTGGCGACGGACCACGTAATTTTGAACCATGGTCAAGTGACGTGGACGACACCTGAGCTGGCACCCCCCTCTCCTAACTACCACACCACACCAACGGGAGGACGTTTCAGCTCTCGACAGATTTAACGTGCATCGCTGCCCTACACGGCGGGTCTTTAGTGGTACTGGGCTCGAACCCGTGACAAAGCAAGCCACAGTCCGATACCTATACCACTCGGCTACCGCGGCCGGTGGCGAGTGGCATCAATGAGCATATTATACAAACCTTCTCCGTGGAAAAATTCATATATATACCAATTTTCATAAGAATCGGTACAGTAGTTTTTGAGTTCATCGATGACATACAGACAAACATTCATTTATATATATATAGATTTGTGATTTGAAAGATACTCCTCAAAACGACGAACTTAAGTATTGTAAAGATCTAGAAGCAGTGTTAACTGATGGGAATTCATCAAATATAAACGCATTAGACCTGGTGATAGTAGCGTGTTTGGCTTTGCTAAATAAAAAAGAAAGTCCAATCGAGAATTAAAAATTCTTATCGAACCTGTATTTTGGTCCAAATCTCGGTATAGTTTTAAGGATATTGCTTACTCTCCCAAAAAGTGTGGAATGTGGAAAAGGAGTTTCTCCAAATTAAAATTAAAAATTTTTTACTCCCCACAGCTACCGAGGATCGGCTAAACGGCTTGACAACAGTAGCCATTGAACATGAACTGGCTGAAGAAATTAATGTTAAAGAAATTATTTAAAAAAATCTCAGAATTAAAAGTGAGAAAGAAACACTTTTAAGAGTTTAACTCTCGGGGGGTCATTGGGCACTGGGTTTTATAAAACCCTTTGTCCCATATCGAAAAAGTATAGAGGCCTTAATGTGGAAAAGTGGATGAGAAAGTCCCTGAAAAATAGAGTCTATTACATCAAATATTGTTCAATTATGTCTAATATTGTTTATATCGAGTCTAATTTTGATGCAAGATCATCTTTGGGAGTCCTGCGGTTCATTTGTTAGTCCTGATGATTTATGTCGAAGCCTGATCTGTGTGCATCGACTCTCAGGGAGCAGTGCGTTTTCTAGTGGCAGGGAAGATTTACGATGTCGGCGTCTGATGTTGGTCTCGTTTCATCTATGTGACGTCATCACTTGGTGGGAGCAGAAGCTGTCAGCCCTGAAGATTGTTGTTCTGTCGGGTAGATTGAGGATCGCAGTTCTGTAAGTGGAGAGGAAGCACTTCTATTGGATGATACTAGCAAGTGAGAAACCTCTTAACTGGCTGTGCAGGGGTTGAGTTAAGAATTTACTGTGGAAAAAGTTTTGGGAGCTTGCCTGTTTGGGTGCAGCAAATTTAAGTTAGAGTTGAATCAAAATAATTTTGAAAAGGAAATTTTAGCAATTGTGTTCATTCACCGAGACGGTGAATGAAAAAAGAAATATAACTAGGGTGGATTATAAGAGTCTAGGAGAATTCTCCTAGGCCTCTTATGTCTATCCAGAGGGGTGTAATTTTCAAGATTTGTGATATTGGAATTATTAATGTTGGGGAGATTATCAAAGAATTTTTTGGCGAGGGTCTGGATGTATTTTTTTTTTAAGGGGGAATTCGGTTTGCTCTATAAATATTAGCGGTCGAATTAAACATGCAGGCTCGTACAATATATCTAATAATTGAATTTTGTGCAATTTCTAAAATTTTGATATTCGTTTTCGCTGCATAGCCCCACACAGGACAAGCGTAACTCAGAATTGGTCGCAAAACGGCCGTGTAGAGAAGTAACTTGTTGTAAAGGTACATATCGGAATTCCGGTTAATTAGGGGGTAAATTTGTCTTAACGCGATCCGGAATTTATCTCGCGCGTGTAGAATGTGGTGTTTCCAAGTGAGCGTTTTATCAAATATTACACAAAGGTACTTAGTGGTTTGAGACCAACGTAGTGGTGTGGAATATTGGGTGGGTGGTGTGATTTTTTTGCCACTTATTGTGAATAAAACCGCTACGGTTTTATCCACGTTCATCTTTATTTTCCGTTTATTGAAGTAGTTTTCTAGTAGGGCCAGGTGTTTGTTTAGAGCTATTGTAACAGATTTTGTGTTTTTGTAGGTGGCAGAAATCGTGGTGTCATCTGCGTGAAGATTAATCGTGCGCGGGTGTGATGGGATGTCATTAACATAAATATTGAACAACACAGGGCCCAATAAGGAGAGAGAGAGAGAACCCTGAGTTATTCTACTGTTAACGTGATGTGTAATTGAAAGAGTGTCGTTGACTCTGTGACTCTCTAATTCCTGTTAGTTAGATAAGAGTTTAATATATGAATGAGATAACAGGAGGGAAGTTGTTAGTTATAAGTTTGTAAATGAGTTCGTTAATCCAGATCCGGTCAAATGCCTTTTGGATATCCAGAAAGACAGCACCGGTGGTCCTGCCCCTCTGGAAACACGAGGAATTTTTTTTTTCGTGAGTCGGAGTAACGGATGATAGGTAGAGAGTTGTTTGGTAAAACCAAATTGATTAGGATTAAGAAAATTAGAGTTGTAGATATGAGAATGAATCCTATTCAATATTACGTACTCAGCAATTTTGCTGAGTGACGATAAATAATGATATAGGTCTGTAGGAATCTGGAGAATTTTTATTTTTCCCAGGCTTGTGGATTGGAAAAACGATCGCCATTTTCCAATCACTTGGAAAATGTCGTATCAGTAGAATTTTATTAATAATGTAGGTGAAAATGAGTATTACTTTAAGTGAGAAATTTTTAATCATTTTGTTAGTAATGTTTTCGAAACCTGGAGCCTTCGAGTTCTTTAACTTTTTAACGTATTCACAGATTTCGTCCGGGTTGGTGAAGGGAATGGGTGTGCGGGGTGGGGTGGAGAAGAAATTCGTTAGAGTATTAGTGACGTCAGAGTCGATGTTAGTGTAGTTCTCTGGTTTATTTTCCGTGTAATTGTCAACGAAAGTGTTTGCAATTAAATTTGCCTTCTGTTCATCGTTGCTAGCGATGCCAGAAGAGCTAATTAGATTTGGGATGTTTGAGCGTTTTTTACGGAAGTGTTTTTGCATATGCCAGAGACTGTTATCTTGGGTTTCTAGTGATGCGAGTTTGGCTGACCAAGTGTTTTGAGAGTGTAATCTTAATTTTTTCTTTAATTGCACCCTGAAGCCTGTTGGCTTCAGTTTTGTGTGAAGGGTTTAACGTGCGTTGGAAAAGCTTTCTGGCTCTGTTTTCCCTAGCTATTAGATCTTTGATGTGCTGTGGAGTGTAACTGTGTCGTTTGTTCGTGATTGGTTTAAATGCTGAGTTATGGGCGGAGCTAACCACATCAGTGAATTTTGTTAGTTTTTCTTCGAGAGACTGAGGGCTATTTATTTTAGAGAAGTCGGATAGATGAATTTGGTTTTTAAGATTTCTACTAAAGGCAGACCAACAGGTGGTAATTGCTCTAGGGTTATGTTTGTGAATAGTGGAAGTTAAGGTAAAACTGAGAATAACAGGGTTATGATCAGAGGAGAGTTCAGATATGGATTCGATATTGTAGGGAAAGTTAAAATTACTGATGAGGGCGAAATCTAAAGTATTGGAAGAGTTATATCCATATATGGTAGGGGTGTTAGGAAAGGCTATTTCGAGATTTGTAGTATCTGCGAAGTTTTTGAGTTGAATACCTCTAGTAGAGTTATTTGAGCAATTCCACGAATTGTGTGTCGCATTGAAATCGCCAAAGATCACACAATTGCTGTGGATCTGAAGGATAGTTTCTAAATCCAAGGTGAATAAGAGATTATCAGATCTGGGGGGAACATAAATGCTGGTAATTGAGATATGGTTAGTATTCGGGGTTGTAAGGGTTACGGTGGTAGCTTCGACATGATGAAGGGTGGGGGAGTTAGAGTGAGGAATTAAACTTTTAATATAAATAACGAGCGGTACCGTTCGTGATGCGGTCATTCCTGTAACAAGTGTAATTATTAATGTTTATGTCGAGGGTGGGTCTCAAATGTGTTTCTTGAATAAGTAGGACATTAGGATCGTACTTCTCTACAAATAGTCTAAATTCTGAGATTTTTTACTTAACAAACCGTTTGCGTTCCACGAACACAAACTCAGACCATTCATTTGGTGTCTATTCATCTTCATCATCTAAAAAAGCCTCTACTAAGGCGTACATTTCCTTCTTAATTTTATTCTTGTTTTTTTGGGGTTTAGTTGGTTTCGGGTTATTTTGTGTCATGTTTATGGTGCTAGAACCGAGAAGCAACTAGAACCGAACTAGCACCGAGAGTGCTTGAATTGTTTGATTTAGAGTTGAGTTATTAGGCTCATACAATCATTATTTGTATTTATCGGTTGGGGTTGGGGAGGAATTTGCATTCTTATAGCCTGAGTTTGTGTTTGATTCGTAATGGGAACCTGACCGACATGTGGCGTCATCTTTAGTGGAGCGGAGGGTTTAACTGTTGCCTGGGTTTGTTGGGCCGCTTGCGCGAAAGATGTGTTCGGGCGGACAAGGCTGTTAATTACATGGGAATAATTTGGTTTTACTACTGCGCCTTTGCGGGGCTTAGGATATAAAGGACATTTTGAGTAATTGGCCATATGGCCGTAAGTTTCGCAGTTGACGCAGTATATCGTATCGACTTTCTTAATCTGGCAGTCGGCCGTTTGATGGGCCTCTCCACATTTTAAGCATTTAGGTTTAATGTGGCAATTGCTTGCCGTATGATTGAATTTTTGGCATTGATAGCATTGGGTTACCCCTTTGCTATCGTAGCCCTCAACAGTTACCGTAAGATAAGAGAGTTTATTGACTTTAATAATATTAGCATTATTTATATTTCTAGGTAAAGTTACCATGAATACAGGGAGGAGTTGATTTGTGATCCTTCCAGTGAGCTGGGAGACCCGATCAAAGGTGAAACGCAGATCAAGTAAGTCATTATGTATGTCTAGAGTTTTTGAGTCCTTAGGGAGACCCTTTATCATTACTTTTATACGGCGTTCTGATTTTGGGGTTATAGAATAAAATTCATATTTTAGTAATTCCAGAATTCTATTAAGCTCGTGGTATTGATCAAAAGTGTCGCAATACAGTTTAAAATATTCACCCGTCATCTTGCTTCTTAATTGGGGCATATGGTCTGTTAACGTTTTCATTTGGTCTCTGAAATTCAGTGTGATCTTTAATATTACTGGGGGAGGTAATTTTTTGGTGGAGGTATCGTTCTGAGTTGTTTTATTGTTTCCGGTTAAGTTTTTGTTACTAGGCAAGTTAATCGCAGTTTTGTCGGTCGAGGTTCTCGCTAAGGGCTCTATTGTAGGTTCCAAATTTTCTAATCCGTTGAATTTATTGCTCAAATTTATTTTAACCCTCCAACTGGACAGAACGGATTTTTCCGCCCTACTAGAGAGGCTTCGAAAATGGACTGCACGGATTTTTCTGCCTTCAAGTAACGTTTTCAAAAGCGGATTAGCCGCACTTTTCTGAAATCCTTTCCCCCTTTTAAGGTTTAACATCTTGAAAGATAATGAGGGACGGAGGAAGCAACACAGCAGAAGTTTTATGGCTCGCAGGGAACCCCGTGTTTTGACCCCCCAATCGTAAAAATCGGGGAGAAATTTCTTTACAACCCAAGAATTGTTTCTTTGCTAGCTTGTATTTTAAAATGTTTCCAAAAGTCCCAACGCATAAGTAAAATATGTTACAATTCCCTTTTGGTTTCATATTAATTTCAAACTGTAACAAGTTGGGGCGTATCAGGGCAATCTGCTATTTTATATAGTTAGACAAATTATCTTTTTTTAAGTATATTCTTTCGCTTCATTTTTCTTATTCAAAGCTTTCAGTTTTTGAAACATGATTATTTTATTATAAGATACCGAAAAAAATTAATAAAACATCAAACTCTTTAAAATTTGGAACCTTTTCAATTTTCCAACCACTAAAAATGAATAAATTTAAACTTCATCAAATCATTTGAAACATTTTCTTACACTTTGATAAAAATAAAAACGAAAAAAAAACTAATTAAAATTTATTAGTTTTATTTTTTTTTTAGATTTCAAAGCCTAAGTGTTCAGGGAAGTTTAAGTACAGTGCCTGGTTATATATTGTTAAAATACACAGAATTATATTTGAATTTTAAGTGCTTGAACTTCAGTTTACATCAAAGACAACATGAATGAAGATTTCCACACATTTTTTTTTATAACTTGAATGTTTGAATAAATGGTAATCAAAAATATACGGAAACATTTACAGTAGACATTTATGCATATAAATAAACATAAAAATCAATTTTAAATTCGAGCTATTGAAAAACATTCGAATTATACATTGTTCAAAAATATCTATTTATACAAAATACCTCAACATTTATCTTTTTTAAAGGCTAACTGAATAAGTAATTAAAATCTGGATATGTTTTGAAATCTCGATCTTATATATAAAGCTAGAAATTTTATGTAGAAATTCCATTTGAAATTTCGAAAAAAAAAATGCATCGCGCAGTTAAAAATTATTTACCATAAGTTTTAGCAATTGTTTGAGTGTAATAAAAATTTCAAATTTTATTATATAGCTTCTTTGGTATCTTTTAATATATTTCGGCCGCGGTAGCCGAGTGGTATAGGTATCGGAAGGTGGCTTGCTTTGTCACGAGTTCGAGCCCAGTACCACTAAAGACCCGCCGTGTAGGGCAGCGATGCACGTTAAATCTGTCGAGAGCTGAAACGTCCTCCCGCTGATGTGGTGGGGTAGTTAAGAGAGGGGGGTGCCAGCTCAGGTGTCGTCCACGTCACTTGACCATGGTTCAAAATTACGTGGTCCGTCGCCAAAAGCCCTCGTGTAGCTGAACAGTGCGACGTTAATATTCAATCATTCATTTAATATATTTCGAAGATTTCATACAATTCGGTTGAAAACCGCGTGCTAAGAGCAAAAAATATACTAAAAAAATTGATGAATATACAATTACAATAAATTCTTACATAGAGAAGCAAAACTGAGAAGCTAAAGCGTAGGAATAAAAAATTTTGAGTATATCTGAAGTAGTTTTCGAAATATTTATTTTAAAGTTTAGAAAATTTGTGTGCGTTATGTTATACTTGATATCAATTAAATGGTTAAAATAATGTGTGTGTGTGTTAATATTAGTCATGTAATCGTTTGATAACACATTCATATACTAATAAAAATTATCATGGTCATTGATGCGAATGTCAAGAATTTTATGTAATTTTAAATTCAGACATTAAGATATTGATGTAGAAAATATAAAACGACCATCTAAAATACATGAAAAATGCAGTCTGCTATAAAATGATCTTGACAAACAAAATCCGGCATTTTCACTTACTATGGCAGAGCCGGCTTAGTCAGGGGCGATCTGGAAAAACAGAGAGAGAACCGCGGTTTTGATGGATGCCGCTCTAGCTTTTAAAGCTCCCAGGAAAAATTATATATATATATAAATTACAAATGCAAAAATAAATCTTGTAATTTTCCATACATTTTTATAACAACGAATTGTCGAATTGGCTTCCAATACATTGTTGTGTTTGACAATATCTAAGGTAACCAACCCTACTTTAGATAGATTTGTACTACTTTTTCGTAACCGTATTCCTTTTAAAATTAATTCGTGCAGCCGAAATACACCTTTGTACCCTTAAAAATTTATGTTAACTATAACGGTTAATTTTAATTTATGCAACTTGTGAAATGTTCATAATTAACCTTTTCCGTCTAAACAGTTTACATGAAAAAAAAAAGTTTGGACTCCCTCATTCATTAGGGATTTATATAAGATTCTAACATTAAATTTTATTTTTCACCGAATAGGATTGAGTGGAAGTGTATAGTGCTTCCACACCACAGGTCTGGGGTTCTATTAACGGGCTGCGCAAGGTCGACTCTGCCTTTCATCCCCGCTACATTGGGTCGATAAATGAGTACCAAGCTTGCTTCGGGTCTTAAACACTGAAGGTCTCTCTTCAGACAGACCACCAAATCAGGACATCTGTTCATGCACCTCAGCGTCCAATGGTCACGTGTATTATGATGGGCACAGTAGTTCCTGGCCCTCATGGATTGTTGTGCTTCTGAGTTTGAGTCTTAAGTTTGAGGATTACCTCACTTCGGGGTTACCCCTTAGATAAACATGTATTTCCACTCATTTGCAATTAAACATTTTTCTTTCAATTACGTTTATTTCAGAAGGAAGTTTGATTTTTCAAATGTATTTGCTTAATAACATGTATATTTGTGTGTGTGTATTATATTAAAAATTTGATCAGTCCAAAATTACATGTTTTTAGCTCCTCTAAAAGCTTTTAGGATTTTACAACTGATCTTACAATCCATATACGTTTTATAGTAGTGTATTTAAAAATGATAAGGACATTTTTACGACTGTGTGAGCTGTTATGCCTCGTTTATAAATATAAAAAATTGCATTCAGTACAGTTTTTAAAATGTACAAAAATAAGTGGAGCAACAGGATATACTTACATATTATGAATATTTTTGACTGCAGTAAGATATATTTATATATTTCAGTTTCTTTACAATTTGAATAGAAGTTGTAAGCCACACACATTTCGCGAATAGTTTGATATTGAGTATAAACCCATAGGCTGTTTAATATTGTAAAGTGTTTTACTTTGATACCAGCACACATTAAAATAAGGCTCATTTGCAGTTATATGATCAGCTTCAGTGATATTTAAATTTTAAAAAATAGTCTACACGCGTACGAAAACATTCTTTCACAACCGCACACCCCACATCTCATACTATATCTTCCCTACAGCAGGAAATATTTGTGTATACTGAAAAATTTAATACAGGATACATTTCCAAGTGTTAAATTTGTTTTTAAAATTTGGTATGAATACATTGTGAAACTGTCGGTTAACTTCACTGAACAAAATTGTTTTAAGTGTACTGTTTTGAAAGACAAGATTAATTAGGGAGAACTTTTCTCACAATAGAATTTGTAATGACTGAATTGTGTGAAAATGTAGTTATCGATGTGTGCCATTTTTCCTTGTAATAAAAGAAACAGAAAGGTAAGAAATTTAACTTGAGTAGAAAATGGTTAAAAGTACTGTCATGCGCATTTGAAGAAGTATATCCCCCATTAAAATTAAAAATTATGGACTGAATGTGTGTTATGTCCATCACAAATGCAGATGTAGAAAAGGAATTTTTATTTAATACAAGAAGTTCGAAAAAGAGAACACTAGGAAAGAAACTTTAAATTTTTTCCGAAAAATATTCAGTTAACATAAAAATATCTTTTATATGATTTTAATTAAAATAAATTAAAAAGTATTGAAATCCTTTTTTATGCTATTTTTAAATTAAAAATATAACTGAATAGAGAAAGATCGGTTTTATTTCATAAATATAATCATTGTATGTAATATTTATTGTGTTATTGTTTAAAAATGAGATAGGGCCTTTGCTCTTTTTACCTCATTACTTTTTTAAAAAACAGGAAAGTGAGCGCGTTTTCTTACTCTCATATTCAAAAATGAATACAGGATGCTTTTTCTGGTTCAAATCGCAATACCAAATATATATATATATATATATATATATATATATATATATATATATATATATATATATATATATATATATATTTTAATTTTTAAAAAATGACAGAAAAATAAATTTTCTTTGAAGAAAATATAATTATTTTCAACTTCTAACATACTATTTATTTCATTTTTTCCTCTTTTTTTACCTTTCATTTCGTTTTTAATTTTACTGTAACTGAACATATAGGAGAAAGAAACACCGTATCTTTCAAAGTGGATTGATCAAGAGGATATCTACGCTTTCAAAGAAGATTGCCCAAGGCAACTTAACAGCTAGCTGTAAACGATTGCTCTCTTGGTTCTTACTTTTCAAAAGGGACCGAACTGGGTCGTAAAATTTTCCCCGTTCGACCTCCCAAGTTCTAAAAGGGGGAAAGGAAAAAAGTCTGTTGCATTTTTGAAGGGAATCGCAAAATAAGAGTTAAACGCTTTCGGAATAACTTTTCAGGAGGAAGGTGTCCAGTTAGAGGGTTAAAGTTTAAGTCCGGGTTTGAATTAGTTCTCTTATTTTTGGATAATTTACGAGTAGGGGGAGATGAAAATCCGCCTTCCTTTTCTTTCCTTTTAACAGCAGTTGTTTTGGGAAGTGGTGGATATTCCTGAACAGATTTACTGGGAGAGAACAATTGGAGAGGGTAGGCATTTCCTGTATAGTTTTGTTGGGAGAGTAATTAGGGGTATTATTTACGTTACAATCAGCGTTATCATAGCCAGGTGTAGAGGAAATCTCACTTACCGCTATTTGATGCTTGACTTGTAAATCCGTTAATCTTTCCAGTAGGGTGGTCATAACAGCGTCATCGTTTAGTCCTTGGATGGGAAGGGTGCTGATGGCCGTCTCTTGTAATTCGATGAGGACGGCGCTTTGTCTTAAGTCGTAGGTCACCGCTTTCATGCGTTCACAGTTGGTGAGCTGTGGAGTTCCGGGTCGGGTGCTGCTATCAGAGGGAGGTGAGGATTGCTCCATCTCGTTTCCTTCAGGCAGTTGTTCATAAAGAGGTCCAGTTCGAGTAGCCAGTTGTATGTCCAAGTTCAATTCCGGGTTCATTTTCATAGTATGAATAATTCAAAGAAAATATCGTAGTTTAAGCAAATAGGTCTTCGACCTAATCAATCTGCTCTAACAGAGCACTATGCTGTACTAAAATTTTTTTATTACATAAACCTCAGTCTTTTGTTTTAAAGAGTTCTAGCACTTTTTTATCAGTCTACTCCGAAAATCGAATTCAAACCTCACGATTCAAACATCGATCTAATCTGTATCCTCAATCTTGCATCGTACCACCAGTTTAACTCTCGATTTAAATGTATTTTTAATATGTAATTAAGTTTAAATATTTAGTGGTTCTCTATAATTTGTTTTGGTATTTTTTTAATATCTGTATTTTATAATTATACTCTAGAAATGACTTTTCTTTTTTTTTGTGCAACCCTAATTTTAATTTAGTGCCAAAAACATAAATTAATAAATCAGTATTTTTTGCTAATCAAAACTTCAACAATATTGATAGCAATATTTTGGCTCACGTTTTATTTTATCATTAAGCGTGGGAAGGGTTTAGGTTATCTCTTTTAATTTTTGTTATAAACTGGCGGCATTTTACTTTTTGCCCGGGGCGGCGAAACTGCTAGCGCCGGCCCTGATTCATATATAGAATTATGGTAGATTGCACCTGTGCTAAGAATACACCAGAATTACATCATCAATCATTGAATCTGACAGATATAGGAAGGTCATTAGTACATTGTATTCTTGCGTTAAGTGCATCACTAGAAAATAAGGTTGAGATATCCACCCCTTTTCCTTGGTGAAATTTAGTTTAAAAAAAACGACAGTCAAAGCTACCGTTTCGAGACCTCTAAGCAGTTGATTTTGAATTAAATTTCTCTGAAATTTGTCTTCCCCCAGTCTTATATGTGTTTCACCTTTTTCTCCCCCCCCCCTCCATTGGTGTGGTAGTTAGGAGAGGGGGGTGCCAGCTCAGGTGTCGTCCACGTCACTTGACCATGGTTCAAAATTACGTGGTCCGTCGCCAAAAGCCCTCGTGTAGCTAAAACAGTGCGACGTTAATATTCAATCAATCAACCCCCTCCTTTCGAAGCGTTCCAATAGAATTATTTCGATCCCATCCACATAATTACGAGGGACAACGCAAATGTGTTTGTTTTTATTATACAAAGCCTTTAAGCGGAGAAAAATCGGAACTCTTTCTGCCAAGACTTAAATAGTAGTAAAATAAACAACTAGAAATAATAATAAAAAAAGGTGCACTTTTTTCGTAGCAAGAAATTCGCCTAGATAATTTCTTTTTCTTTCTCTTTAACCTGTAATTTTGACTTTTGCTTCCGAAAACTCTAATGCCTCTTACTAGATGTGAAAAATGTCACGACCTTCAACTAAAAAGCCGCATTTGATTAAACCATATGTTCTCAGCCTTTTTTTAAATGGCGTTCCCTTTTCTAGAGAATACCGTACTTGAATACCGCCCCCTTCTATTCAAAAGAAATAAGAGCGTACATAATACATGGTGAAAACACGAATTAATTTTAAATTAATAATTCTATTACTAATAGAACATATTTTTTAAAAATTTATTTTATTTCTAAAGCCATTTTTTTTTACTTGGGAATCCGAAATAGTTATTGCCACAAATATATTTAAACGTTAGTGGGGAAGTGGTCCCTATGTGTTTTTGTCTCAGGAAACCAGACGAGGATGTTGACACAACTCTTTTATTTTCACTTTCGGTTGCTCAGGGAGTAGGTCGGAACACTTACGATGGGCACCGTTTCTGCGCTCTCGCTCGTCTGATCTCCCACACTCCGGCATATAAAGCGCACTTTCAGCTTAAAAAATTAAATTGAAATTTAGGGGTTCAAGAGCTTTAAATACAAAAAAAGATGAGTATAGAAAAAAATGTTGACTTCTAGAAATATTCAAATACTGTTTATTTAAAAGAAATGACACTCCTTATGAGCTTAAAAGAGTTGTAATTTTATATAGATGTATACTATTTTTTTCCATACCTTGGAATAATACCACAAATAAATTACTTTAAAACATGAGAGCATTGCATATGTACATTTCAGGTCTCTTCGTACAAAAGAGGGTGTGTGTTACATGGCGAGCATAACAAATATTAAAAAATGCAGCTCAAAAGTATAGGTGAGCATTATACGCCAGATTTTATGATAATCTGATATTTTTCTTTGCATTGTTTTTTTAGTGTCAAATTGTTCAATATGGTCCTTTTTTTCATTCATTTTACCATTGGAATGTGAATCTAAATAACTATGCATATCTTTCATGATATTCAACATTGATCAGCATCTGCTGATGAAGGAAGAAAAACAATTTTATTTTTCAACGAAAGAAAATGTCATAGAAATGTACATGCATAAAATCTTTAAAAATATAAATGATGAACAGATTGTGAAGGAAAATTAAATCATAATGCAACACGACAAAAATTGCATTAACTCTGAATTTTAAAGTGCAAAAAAAAAAAAATTACTTTTTTAAGCATTCAATCCCATCCATAATCTGATTTTGATGAAACTACCATAAACAGCTCAGAAAATCTCAGATGTAAAAAAAAATTCACATTAACATTTGTATTCTTACCTATTAGTATAACTGCATTCAAATTGGCACCATGCGAATTGTGCTATTTCCCACCAAAATCTTACAAATCTTTTTTGTTTCATACAAAAATCTTTGTCTTGATATCAAGAAATGATTCATGTGGCACCAATTTGGTTATGGTGACACTAATAGTTTAATACCTAAAAATCTAACTTAAAAATCACAATATCTACAATCTTAAAATCCCAATTAGTTTTGCATTGAGATCCATTTTCTTTTTGTTATAATATTATAATCGCAAAATTTTGTATGTATGGATGTTTGTTACTCTGCAAAAACAACTGAACAGATTTTAATGAAACTTTACAATAATATAGCTTATACAATAATATAGCTTATACAATAATATAATTTTTCTTGCTTATAGTAGTTTTAATTATATGATACCGTGACTCAAAATCAAAAAATGATTTGTGAAGCTTTTTGTAAACAGAAGTTTAGATAATGTGGTACTTATGTATTAGCATCACCAAAGTAAAATTGGTGCCATGCGAATCACACCTTGATACCAAAACAACAAAGATTCTAACATATTTTATATAAAATCAGTCAGATTTTGGCGGAAAATGACACGATTCATGAGGCGCCAATTTGGCTGCGGTGACGATTATATGTAAGTACTGATAATAATTACTTATTCTTTAACACAAATATCAGTGGATTATTTTAGACAGTGAAATTCACTTCTTACCTGATTTTATTCTTATGTTTAAAAATAATAATGATCTGTTACAAAAACTTTATTGCTTTTCTTTGTTCAACGACAGATTCTAAATCCTGCTTATTTATAAGTTGAAAATCTTAGCTAGCAATATAACAAAAAGAGAATATAGTAATAAATGAACTTTTCTACGCACATTTTTTTAATGATTTTATTATGCACATTTGGTAGTAACAAATTGATCCTTATATCAAAATAAATACTTTTATCACTTCTAAACCATAATAATAAAATTTAGTTTGCATGTTTCTTTTGTTGAATTGAAATCCGCCAAGAATGCTTTCAACGTGGTTACCGGAAGAATTGATGTTAAAAATTCCCTTTGGGCTCTATTAGATTTAGACTTGAAATTTAGCACATATAATTATTTTACGGAGTAGAGATCCATTTCAAGTTGCCTTTGTAGAAATTCACTTGATTATTGGGTTAAGCGAGCACAAAAAATCTATCTACTTCTATTTTAGATATTATCAGAAATTCTTAATTCTGACCTTTTTATATCAAGGGGCGAGAGTTACAGCTATAAATATATTTTTCAATACAATCAAATTCTTAATGCTAGAGATAAAAAAATTATGAATATGTAAACAGTATTTATTTATACAACATCGTGAAATACACAGTGAAGAGGGTGGATAATGGCCAGTCAGCTATAATTTTGTACTATTTTGCAACTGATGAAACATGGAATTAGCCAATAAAAGAAGAACAATAAACTTTTCCAGACCAAATTGTCAAGCTATTAGGTTGGAATAGGCAAGATGTAAAGCTAAAGTGTACCGATATTCAGGCAATGATTTAATTTCAAGCTTTACTTACTTTGGGGCTTACTACCTTGGTATCAAAATCAGATTAATTGTAGTCCAAGCACAACCCTAGATTGATAATTTAAAAAAAAAAAACGTAAAAAAATCTTGTACATAAAAAAAAAAATTAAAATAAGGATTAACAGATTGCCAATATTGAGTGATTTAATCACTCAATATTCGCAATCTGTTAATCCCAATTAGTTTTAATTGTCATTTCCTTCAGTTACATTTTTCTACATTTTTGTTACAATGGAATTTGCCACAAATCATTTTTTGACTTAAAAACTGACTTTTGAGTCACGGTATCATTTAATTATAAGCAAGAAAATTACAGTTCAGAAAATAAACAAACATAAAACTGTGCGACACTAAAATACAAATTATTGCATTAATTTAAATCAAAGGGTTATCTAAAAAAGAAAAATTAAGCCCTAATTTTGAAGGAAAATTTTAAATATAAAGAATTTAAACATGAATAAAATAAACAAATAAATATGAAGTAACCTAGAATATAGTAGAAATTAGAACATTAATTAAATTACATCCCTTTTTTTTTTAAATTAGGTAAAAGGATAAAATGTGTTGAATGTAAAAATGGTTCAGAATAATCAAATGGATAAGCAAAACAAATGAGACGGTTGCCAAAACAACTAACTAAAAACCCAGTTATTGAAAAAAAAAATGAAAAAATCACTTAAAAATTCAACTTAAAAAAAATCTAAAGGGAATTTCGAAAAAAACTCTTCGTAGTACACATCATCAGGACCTAGAATAATTATGTGTCAAGTTTCATACTTCTGGGTTGCTTAGTTTGGGCAGTAGAGGTGAAACACACACGCTTATCTTCTGTTTTATTAATATAGATATAGAGTTAGAATTCATAATCTCCTAAACAGGATAGTCAACAGTATTATTATATGTAAATTAACAATTATTTCATATAAAATGTATCAGGATGCGAGGTTATCAATATCTCGTTAAGTGAAAACTTTTAGTATTTTCCCGTTAGCTACATATTTTTCTAAACATACTGTGTCATTGGCAGAATTTATATTGGAAATCAATGACACTGTTAGATATTTTTATCTGAAGAAAGTTTTGCTAAGACGTTCAGGCACAAAATAAAAAACTATCCGAAAAATTGTGTTTTCCTACTATATGTCTCAGTATCAAAAATGAATTCTTAACCACTTTGAATAGAAAAAATTTAAAATAATTTATAGCTATTGACATATATATTTATGTTGATTAAACAGATCCGAAGTGCTTCTCTTTTTTTAATTTGATGGTGTATATTTAATAACAAAAGAAAAGTAGGCACAGATGTTTGCTATCTACAAACACCTACTGAAAATTTTATTTTTGAATTTTAATTTTTACCACACATTTTGATACAAAAAATTACTTCTATTTCAACATTTAGATATTTTTCAAAATAATTTGGTATCGCAAAACTTATTTGGATGAGAAACAGAAGAAAACATAACTAAACAATTCAATCTAAATGCAAACCTCACAAAAGGTTATTTTAAATTCAAAAACAAATAAATTAAATTAAAAAAAATATATGAAAGCAGGAGTTAATAATATATAATCCTATTCTAAATATTCCATATAATTTTAAAGACTAATTTCAAAATATACTTTAGAACTATTAAAGAATATAAATAAGTTGATTATTAGCACATTCATTATAACAAATATCTAGTTCAAGCATGATTATCTATTTCAACCTCTTTTTTTTTTCTTACTTAAATCTGCACCATAAATTTCATTGCATTAATATCAAAGGAGAACAAATATAAAGAATACTTTTTTTACATTTACAGTTTCAAAACACAAATAAACTATAACAATATCATGAAATTTTTCAAAAAATTTAAAAAATTGATACTTTTGAATTCAATGTCCATTGCAGTTTTAATTTAAATGTTTGTAAAACTTAGTTTAAATTTATCAAACATCCTAAAAATATGCTTATAAAAGTAAGAAATCCACATTAACAAAAGTTCAAGAATCATTCATCTTTTTTAGATAAAAATAACACATTTATGAGTCACAAAAATTAAAAGTCAATCTATAACAATACAAAACTAAGTAAAAATGACATGATAAACAATAAGTTTCTTTTAGGTTTAAATCCATAGAAAAGCACGTCTGTAAATCAAAAAAGCTTATTATGGTAACACAACTTATTTTTTCACATAGCTGCTATTCTTATTTTCAAACTTAAAAATGTTACATTTATAAGTAGTGCCCAAGTAAGAAAACATTTTGGAAACTTCACAAATTTAAGATAAACTTTACCAGGCACATATCATTAAAATTCAAAACTGAATTGTACACACAAATTGTAAAACTATGATTTTAGTTAACGAGGAATGCATAAATGATTTTTTAAAGAGCCTTTAGCTGAGAATTTTGCATTTATCACAAAAATGAGACTATTCATTTATTTGAATAAATAATCATTTTTTCAAATTAATTCTTTCAGAGAAAGCTTTACTACATACTTCACAAAACATGAGGCTTTTCCATAGAATGCACACGTAAATGAAGTTTTAATGTGCGGCTGTGAGAAAAAGATTTGTTGCATATTTTACAAACATGAGACTTTTCCTTAGTATGGACATGCAAATGTTCTTTTAAGGTACTACTTCGTGAGAACGCTTTGTTGCATATTTCACAAATATGAAGTTTTTCCTTGGTATGAATAGGCAAATGTTGTTTTAAAGTACTTCTGTGAGAGAACGCTTTATTGCATACTTCACAAACATGAGGTTTTTCATTGGTATGAGTATGCAGATGTTCTTTTAAGTTACTACTCTGAGAGAAAGCTTTGTTGCATATGTCACAAACATGAGGCCTTTCCTTGGCATGAATACGCAAATGCTTTTTTAAGCTACTACTTTGAGAGAAAGCTTTGCTGCACAATTGACAAACATGAGGCTTTTCCTTGGTATGAATAAGTAAATGCTTTTTCAAATTACTTCTTTGAGAGAAAGCGGTGCTGCATACGTCACAAACATGTGGCTTTTCCTTCGTATGAATAAGCAAATGTCCTTTTAAGGTACAACTTTGAGAGAAAGCTTTGTTGCATATTACACAAACATAAGGTTTTTCCTTGGTATGAATACGTAAATGTTTTTTTAAATCACTACTTAAATTGAAAGTCTTGTTGCAAATTTCACAAACATGAGGTTTTTCGTTGGTATGAATAAGTAAATGTCTTTTTAAAACCCCACATCGAGAGAAACACTTCTTGCATACTTCACAAACATAACACTTTTGGTTGACATGAATAGGCAAATGATGCTTTAAGTAATCATTTCCCGTGAGAGCCATCTCGCTGATTAAAAACAGAAAAAAATTATTTAATACATAGCAAAGGCAAATGGTCACATCACACTTTCTTTACAAATAATGATTTAGAATTATATTGCTTTTTATAAGAGATTCAATTATTTTTTTACCTCATTCTGAATTGGAACTTTTATGGTACTAGATAAATTATGCATGGAGTTAAGCATGACTGGATATCAGGTTCTAATAAAGAATTAAGACAGTACTTGGGGTAATTTTCCATTTCACTGGCGCAAATCTCACCAAGCAGGTTTTATTTGCAATTACACACAATATACACATAAAAAATATTAGTTCTCATTCGTTTTTCACTTATTTTTGATGTATTATGAAAAAGACATTACTGATAAAAAAAAAGACCGCAACTTGTTTTGAAACGTGGTGGTGAAAAGTAACAAGTGGGAATATTCCATTTGGCATGAACTGTATCATTTTTGGCGATTTTATTGCTTGTAGGGGTAAAACAGAAAAGTACCCTGTATTTTCTTAGGAGATTGCTTGAGATATAAGTTTGCTGTAAGATAGCTTTTACCAAAAATAAATTTAAATTAGCTTTAGTGAAGATATTAAATTGTATTAATAAGGAACATTAAGAGATTAATATTAGTTGATTAAAAGCAATAAGAAAGAAATTTAAAATAGATATCACGTAAAAGATTAAAAAAATTTCTGGCAATATTTCAAATGGGGAGCATTGTTTCAAGGTATAATAAGCACACAGAAAAAGAGAAATGGTCGAAATAAATAATTAAAAATTTTATAAATCTTTAAAACTCGAAAACTGTCTTCCAAATTGTGGTAGAAAAATTTATATAAAACAAAATTTGTCCATTATGCAAAACATGGCAACTACAACAAATAAATATATTAATATTATGCTGAATGATTTTAGATAGCAAATGGAAATTCAAAAGCTGAAAATCTAAAAAATTTCAATCTTTACTTTTTACAAACCTTTAATTTAAAAAATGGACTTAAATAAAACTCCCCATATTTATAAAGTCTCCCAACCCCCTTTAATTGTCTTTTACTATTTGAATGCTATGAAAATCTTTCTCACTTTACTTCATAAATACAGCAATTGTTTAAATTTTCATATTCCCCTCTGGATGAAAAAAAAACTAGATTAAGTCAGTTTTCAACTTTTGAAGAAACATTTAAAAAAACTTGGAATACATAATCAAAAACAAAACAGCAACATAGAGAGAATCCACTTCTATAGTTTTGAGAATGAATACTTCTTTTGATATTTTTTGCTTTAGGATATCATTCAAAGATTCATTCACATTTTGAAAGTTTTAATGTAAATACTTACCTAAAATTTCTCTAACTGGATGGTGGGTTATTACTGGATTTCACTGTACTAAATTAGATAAATTTTTATAATTTACTTCACAGGTATTTCCAATTGCATTGGCCATTTTTAAGGTAGCACCAACTATCATTCTCTAAAAGACGTTGACCACACATTTCAGATTCTGAAAAATATTGTTATAGTTGAAAATTTTCATTGTGAAGTAATAATACATTTGGTATTTAATGTACCTAAATTATTAATGAAGGTTCATTGAGTAAAGAAATGTTATAATGCATAAATACTGTATAATGATACAGTCATATTAATGAGTTATTCGCACTTTGTTTATTGTAGATAAACTTTAAGATAAATGGTGTAGTTTGGTTGGCTTGAATTTTTAGCACTTAGTTCTCTTGGGACATATTGTGGTAAACACCTACTGAAAAACCCTTCAATCAAAATCAAAAACTTAACTGAGAAATTATAAAAACTGTGTTCTACAAATTTAATGCTGAAATTTCTCAAATACGAATTTGGAGAGCAAAACATGGAATATATAGTGTTTGTCATTAATAAATATAGAATCAAGCTATTATCCAATAAACTATAGAGCCTATATCTAAATTTACCAAGGCTAAAAAGAAACATAACAATCAAACATTTCTTAGTACCACTTTCTTTTTTAGATGGTTTATTCCAAATTATGCCATTTAAGTAAGATACTTAACTTATCAAAAAAAATTTCAAAAAAAGGGGAAAAGGCAAGAAAAATCCTTTAATGCTTTAAAACACGACAAAAGTAACCAAAAGATTAAAACTCAATACAATCCTTAAGTGAACACTGAAAAACTTATTAATGTTTGTGCAGAAGGCACAGCTGATATGTTGCTTCAACTACAAAGAGATGATTACAGAGGAGGAAGAATAAGTGTGGACACTACAGCAAATGACATGATATGTAAACAAAATCATTATAGATTATTTTGGGAGAGCACTGCCTCATATTACACATGATACAGTACATAAGTATTTCAAGATACTTTTTGCAAGTTTCCTGGTCAAAATTTTTTAATACTTGTTCTTGTTGGAATATTGCTCTAATATCAGACAATAAAAAATACTATTTATTATAAAGATATTATGCAGAAACTGTTCTTTACTGATACAATTTTAAATGAAAACAAGTGCACTTATCAAGCAGGTATTTTCAGGTTATAGTGAATCAAAAATGATAAATTACAAGTATAGGAGAGAAAACAGTTAGCAAATGATGGAAATTTTACAAAAATGCGTAAAAATGACCCCTCTAAATGTGGAAGTGTAATGAAAAGTTTGAAAGCATAAGAAATGAAAGGCCTGCACACTTGTGTTAAGAGTATTTACATTTCATTAAAACTTGGATAAAATTTATAGCTACAGATTTATGTTATTCGGAGATAAAATGTAAAAAAAGTTCTTCAGCTTAAATATAATTTCATTCCTTATTTCACAAGTTCTGTCTTTATAAGATTGATTCCATTTGCTTTGTAGAACTTAAGCCATTTAAAAGCAAACACTGTTTCCTGCAAATTTAGTAGTGATGATCCCTGAAATGAGCCAAGGTATTCTAATGTAAAAACTTAAGAGAATTAAAGTTTTCCCTACCTTTTAATAAGTAAACCAAATGCTCAAATGATCTTTCTAAAATCATCTGATTTACTTCTACACAGAAATCGATTGCAGGTATAAAGTCTCCAAGACAATAGCTGACCTCATGATCGAATGCATAGCATTCATAGGTCATCTTCAAATGTTCAACATCTTTCAATCTACTTTCCTAAAAAGCTCAGTGTCAGTGTTTGTTCTTAGTTCCAAGAATCTACTTTTCACATTTCTGTGTTGTACATATTATTAGTACATTGTAACAAAGTTTTTTTGTATGCAGCAAGTTGTTACTTGTTTGTTTGTCTACATTCTTCAATGCAGTCTATTCCTAATATCCAACATATTATACCAAAACTTCAACAACTACACATAGTTCTAAAATTATACAAGTACTAAAGAGGAAATTTTTGAAATGTTATGTTCTTATATTATGTTATTATTTATCAACAGTGTTCTTATATATGATCCTTTTAGCTTTATGAAATTTACAAGTTAAACAGATGTTATGTCGATAAAATAGAAATGTTTGTACCTAGATACATTTGCACCACCAAGAATTTAGTGATGGTTGGGTAAAACGTGGCAAAAACAAATCAGTAACCTTCTGCATACATGACAAAAATTACACAATTAAAACTCCCTATGATTTCAGTAAAAACTTAGAATTAATATTAAGAATCCCCATAATGAAAAACAACATAAATGTTGGATTAAAAATTACCATGATAAAAATAATCAGAAGTTATTCATATTTAAACCATTTTAAAAATAGGATTAACAAAAACTAGATTTTTTTTTACTTGAAAATCCAAATACACAAAAAAAGTAAAAACAAAGTAATATATCATTTGCAACATATTAAAGAAAGTGATGAATGCACATATTTTACATGTTGTAATACAATAATTATTTTTGTGTAAACATTAGAAAATAAATCAATAAAAATGCAAAAGGATAAGTTAATTTTTACGAACAATTTTAACTTTAATTTAATCTTATGATACTTTAAAAAAAATTACTGACATATAAACACAGTAACACAAAATACATCTTAAAAACATTCAGAAGGAAAATTAAGTATTTGCATCTGTTTATATTCACTGTTCCCTTACGGATTCTCTGTCGCCTTTACGTTATTTTCAAGAACTACACGTAAGTTTTCACTAAAGGTGGAGCATATTTTTGAACAGAAAAAATGCCTCTTATTTTCACGAAAATTTGTAACCATTTATTTATAATATAGTGTTTTTTAGTTCAAAATATTCGATAAATAATTCATTTTTCCTTTTAACATAGGGATAGCTCAATTAGCATTACAGTGTAGGAGGAAAAATGCGAAACACAACAATTTGTAAAAGGAAATGGTGTCAACTTAGATAAGAAAAAGTAATACGATAAAATAAGTGATTCTTTACTGCAGAAGCTCTTAAACTGTGGTCCACGGAGTTTCTCATGTAACGTTGAGATTTCTCTCTTTAAAAGAATGAAAGGTCTTGCGGAATAATTGAAAGAGAGATGTGCCATACAAAACTAGATCACTCACCAAATGAAAAACTTGTAATAGAAATTGTCGAATCGGGCGCTTCTTCGCCAAATTTTGAAAAATCGCCTATTTGACGCGTTTCTGCGTGTTGTGTTTCAGGGTTGCAACCCTACCACAACACGCAACGCCGGAGTGTGAAATTCAAATGGCGGAAGGAAAATCATTAAAAAATATCATTTTAAAGTTTTGAAACTGAAAATCGCTGCAAAAATCAGGCATTTAAAAATGGAAATAATTTCACTTTCCTTTAAAAATGTTGCTTTTTCCGACATTTATGATGACGATGAGTTGCCTACTGAAATTATACCAGTGTGCTACTGCATATTTCTGAGAGCACCTTCCAAAACATTTTTATTTTTTGCATCACTAATAAAACTGTGCACAAATCCATATTACACAATTCAAACCCTTTCCTTACACTCCTAAACATATGATGGGTATCCTCTTTCACACTGGACTGAATCTTGCAGTACCATTCAAAAACCATCATTCATTTTCTTACCCGTTCTTTCTCTCAATTTCATACTTTTTCCACATTTCGGACATACATACGATGATCCAATCAAACCTTCTTTCATGCACCATTCTAAAACAGCTTTTTTTCCAAGCACAGGCAACATGGCAAAAAAACCTTTAACAATAGTAATCGTAATTTTTGCATGCATTCATTCAAATTCTCTCTAATCACATCGTGACAATTTGAAAATTTATGCGGAGAAAAAGAGTAATATTATCTTTTAAAATGATTCCACAACGAAAAAATGAATCGAAAGAAAACTTCTGATCCAACGGAATTTCCAAAGCAAGCGAAACGAAGACCCTTGAAAAAGGTTTCTAAATTCGTTATAAAAATGGGAGCTGCGCAAGCACATTAGTAATTGTGATTAATTTTTAAAGTAATAAAAGCTTTCTGCCCATGCGCGAAAAAGACCGTTGAAGAAATAGACTGTTAAAATAAAAAAAAAAATGAATGGAGTAACTTCATCGATAGACTGACGCCAGTCAGTAATCACGTGATTCCAACGTCAATAAACTACACATGCGAATCCATAGCATTGATTTTTCTATACGTTTGTTGACGTCGTTCTTTTATGTTAATTTTATCTACTAATTAAAAACATATATCATTGTATTTTTTGCATTATTCTAGTATATATATATTTGTTAGGAAATAATTTTAACAACTCTTTTACATAATTTTTGTTTTACTCTACTTTATTTATCTAATTAAGTATTTGTCTGCTTCGTTAGTGTTAGCTGGGATATTTATTTATATTTCTTGATTCACTTAGATATAGCTCTTAGTTATTTATTAATTTTGTAGTTCTTTATTTCACATTTTTTCACGAGAATGACTCATAGCGTAGGTTCGAAACCGCTTCTTTTAAAAAATTTCAATTTGCACGAAATATTAAATTACAGTGCAAAGTTTTCCATGCATTATTAAGCTTTAGTCATTCTATAATTATTGCTATTTATGAGTAGATTCTAATTTGATTCCAACACATTAAAAGTAAACACAAGAAATGCCAAACCATTTTGAAAAAGAAATGTAAATTTTTCATTTAAGGTAACAGAACACCTTCGAAAAAATTTTTTGAATTAACCTGAATTTTGCCTGTAAATGCATATTTTATGACCTTATGGGTCTCTAAAATTGGAAAAACACCCAAGAAAATTTTTGTTAGTATACATTTTTAGTGTCAAAGGGGTATTTTATAAAAAAAATTAGCAAAAATAAGACTTTACGCAAAACATGATAACTGAAAATAAAATAAATATATTGACATTTTTTGTAAATTGAATAATATAGCATACAACCTTATCTAGGGAATAGACTCTTATTTTGGTAATATAACTATTATGTGGGAAGTTATTGTGTTTGGAGCTTCTATACGTTGACATTTTCTTTAAAAGCTATTGTAGTTTTCATTTTATTGCTATATAAAAAAATTTGTACTCAACACAAACTCTTAAGAAAGGTCTATTCCCTGTATAAGTATTTAAAAAACATACATGTAAAATTTTTATTTCATTCAAGCATAATTTTTTGAGATATTGTGTTTTGCGGTAAGAAAAAATGTGAAAAAATTCATTTTGAGAAAACGACAAAAATAACATTAAACTATTCTGATTACAAGAAAAACACTTACTTTCTTATTAAAATACACCAGATTTATAATCCTTTCCCTCTTTAACTTCTAAAACACTATTTTTTTTCTTTTTAAGTGCTCTTAAAATTTTCCTGTTTTTCTTTGTTTTGGGGTCTGCGTTACGAATCGATTCACAGATTCTGCATTTATCTAAATGTTTATACACTTTTGAAGAAAATTTTTTGAATTAACCTGAATTTTGCCAGTAAATGCATATTTTATGACCTTATGGGTCTCTAAAATTAGAAAAACACCCAAGAAAAGTTTTATTAGTGCACATTTTTACTGTCAAATGGGTATTTTATAAAAAAATAAGCAAAAATAAGATTTTACGCAAAACATGATAATTGAAAATAAAATAAATATATTGACATTTTGTAAATTGAATAATATAGCATACAATCTTATCTAGAGAATAGACTCTTATTTTTGTAATATGACCATTACGTGGGAACTTATTGTGTTTCGAACTTCTATACGTTGAAATTTTCTTAAAAGCTATTGTAATTTTTACTTTATTGCTATATAAAACATTTTCTACTCAACACAAAATCTTATGAATGGTCTATTCCCTGTATAAGTATTTAAAAAACATACATATAAAAATTTTATATCATTCAAGCATAACTTTTTGAGATATTGTGTTTTGCGGTAAGAAAAATGTAAAAAAATTCATTTTGAGAAAACGACAAAAATAACATTAAACTATTCTGATTACAAGATAAACACTTACTTTCTTATTAAAATGCACCACAGATTTATAATTCTTCCCATCTTTGACTTCTAAAACATTAATTTTTTTCTCTTTAAGTGCTCTTAAAATTTTCCTGTTTTTCTTTGTTTTGGGGTCTGCATTATGAATTGATTCACGGATTCTGCATTTATCTAAATGTTTATATCCCCGTAAGGTAAACACCCCAGGATTTTCAATATTCATTTTATTAAAAACTTTTAGACAACCATTTAATCCTTCATTGAAGTGTATAACAGCATCATACGACCCAAATTTAATTGTTTTGAGCGAAACAAATACTTCCTTCGGTACTTTTTGCCAAACTATTCCATTGAAACACTCGTTGGCATTTTGCGTGCGTCCATGCAAGCACTTACTTAATATTTGTTTGTCGCATAGTTCTAAATATACTGGTTTAATTTTATTTAAAACATCATTTGATAAACCAGCATATTTTGTGGAACATTTTGTTCCATTTGCCACACCCCGCTGAAAATAACACCAGCTTTCTTTCCCTATTGGGCATTGACCATGCATCGGTTTCTTATCACTTGATGCACAGTGATAAAACGCAGCAATTACATTTTGCTGCATGGCAGTTAAGTTACCGACATTGCTGCGAACAGCAATTTCGTAATAGTTTTGAAGTCGATCAATAAAATTATCAGTTAATTTGCCTTTACCAGACAGTCCTTTAGTTTTAGTTTTCAGTTTTCTCAGACGCGAACCCACTCTCTTTTGTACATGGCCAATGCACTCAAACTTGGTCACAGTGTTTAATCCGTATGTGTCTTTCACACACATGAAAGCTTTTGAGTCGCCATCTCCATAATATTGAGTGTATTGCAGTCTGCGGTTTTTTTCAGATCGAAGAAATATTCGGGAAGCCCCCACAATTTCCATTTTTGATGAAGAGCCTGTGAAATTACACTGACATATGTGGTCGGCTTTTGACGACTCATATTCAAAGTTTCTTGGCATAGTCTGAAGTCTCTTACATGTTGGACAGTAGGACGACATATATAACTTCTATGTCTAACACCTTACCAGTATCAACTGATATTGCAGCAACACAGCCATTCATAGATGTATAGCCTCTTCGCTGCCATGTACCATCAACCGATATGCCACATTTTACAATATCGGATGAGAGATTTTGTTGTTTCTCCACAATTTCAGTAGCAGCTTTTATCATGGATTCCTCAGCTACTTCCTGAACCACTTTTAAAAGCTTTGCTTCCTGATTTTTGTAAGCAGTTTTGGTTAGTCGAGGCAAATTTAATGTTGAGCATAATTTAAATGCCCCAGCAAAACCTTTGCCTATCTGCCTCATACCATATACTAGCCTGGTATTTATGACAGGTGCATTTACAACTTTTTTTGATGAAGCAAATGCAAAAAAAAGTCACAACACTTACATTTTAGTGTAAAATGGGAGCACAATCCATATCTGGAATCCTCGAATAGTTCTACTTTTTCAGCAAAACATTTTGGACAGCCAAGTTGAGCAAAAGCTTCCACAATAAGTTCAAGGTCAACGATTCTGTTACCAAACACAGGACCAGGAATTTCTTCTGCAGTTGAGAAACTCTCATTTCCCAACTTTGAACAGCTAGCAGTACATTCAGGAACTGCTGAAATGCTATTCTTTTTCGAAGTGTTTGTGAATTTATTACCATAAAATTGCCGCTTGCGCTTTCTAGCAATACTTTTAACCATTTTTAAGTTAAAATAAAGCAGAATAAAACAATCAAATAAACTTTCTTACGCTGTCAATTCTTTCAGCATGAAAATCAAACGTATATGTAAACAAAGTCAAAACAACAAACTTGCTGCCAGGTTTTACACATAAAAAAGGAGAAAACTGTATTTCCAAATACATTTATATTTATTCTTAAATGTTCTTTTTTAATTTCTGACTAAATATTTGTATATTAATTATAATATTTCATGTCATATTTTATGAAAGAGAAACGTAAACAGACAACTCGGCCACACTTCCGGTTAGAAGAAACTATTTCGGGTCCGAGAAATTTATGATTAAGTAATATTGAAAAAGCTGTAACTCGGCTTCTAATTAAGATAGAAACAAAATTTTAACATATTTACAAAGATAAAAGATTGAATTTTAATATAAAACCAAAAACGAAAAATCGATATATTGACCAAAAATTGAGTTTTAGAGGTGTTCTGTCACCTTAAAACTTCAATTCAATAAGGAGTAATATTGTGTAAACATTAAGATTCTCCCAAATTGTTAGTAATTTTTCTTATAAGGCATAGTATTTTTAATTCAAATACTTTATGACTTATTTTTATAAACTGTTAATTTTTATTTATTTGAAATTTTCATTTACATGATTTATTTATTTAAATTTTAAATTATGGTCTTTATTTAAAATAATAGAATTTAAACTGTGCTGTAAATTAACTTTAGCATAAATTTTTCAAAATGTATTAGTCAGTAGACTGATATGTAAATACCAAAAACTTATATTGCCACACGCATAATTTGCTACAAGTCCCGATAGCCGAGTTGGCAGAGCGTTGGACTGAACTTCTTCAGGTCTCGGGTTCGAATCCCGGCCCCGGCAGATTTATCCAAAGACTGGAATTTTGTTTCCGTTTTTAATGTATTGTTTCTCTAGGTTCTAGATGAATCCAGATCATTCTTTAGAGTGCATACTGGTTATTTCTCGAATATTCCGAAGTGTATAAAAGCAGAGTTGATCGCCAGTTGGGGATGTTCTCAGTCCAATGTTGTATCGAGCTCCAAGCGTTAGAATAAATCTAATTGTTTGTTTAATTGAACTGTGTACTTCTTTCGAACTCCGTGACAAGTTTGGTGGAGGCGCGGGGTACAATTACGTCAAACGTGGATAATAGTGACATTCGCAGGAGCCTCCGGTTAAGAGGGATTATCCCCCGAATTCGACTGTTAAAAGAAAATAGTAGGAAGAAGAAATACGCCGACCAAACACTTCTCGCCGTTTTACGCCAAGTCCCACGAGAGGCCGATCCCCAATACGTCGTTACAGATCCCCGTCGCCATATCGCCGATCCAGTCAGTCGCCAGGCCGTGGAGCAGGAAAACTAAAGAGAGCGACCTTCCACCGCGTGTACTGAAATCCTCCGTCGACCGCCAAGATGACTGGTAACCAACTAGACGTAATAATAGATAAGAAGCCGATACGTGCTCTAGTAGATTCTGGGGCATCGTTTTCTGTCATATCCGATAAGTATCGCCGATTTTTAAAGATTCTGTTTGCTGATGCCAAGAGCGTTATGCTGAAAGTTGCGGATGGAAATTTTGTTCGGCCGATAGGGAAATGTGTTTTACGTGTCCGTATAAACAATCGAGAACTGCCTTTGAATTTATTGTTTTATCACATTGTAGCCATGACGTCATCCTAGGATGGGACTTTTTAGAAGGCGTCTCAAGCCGTTATAGACTGTGGACAAAATGAACTTGTTCTAGAAGACATCTGTCGAGACTCCACAGCGCCTGATGCCTGGAATTTGTATGCCACCAGGGACTATACACTTAAGCCGCATTCTTTAACTAGAATAACAGTATCAGGATATCAAACCCGAGGAGACATAAATGTAGTTCTAGACGGTAGCAAACATTTGCTCTTCGAGAAAATATTGCTACACCGTCTATGGTATCCACATATCGTAACGGAAAAAGTGATGTCTGGGTTACCAACCAGCAGTCCCGAAACCAAATCATCCCTAGAGGAATGTGCATAGGCCAAGCTGAACCACTAAATGAAGGGCATCTATGTGTTATTTCCGACACATCATTGCTTGGATGACCAGCAAGAAACTTCGGAGTCACAGATGAATTGTTCGTTAATGATGTCACCCGAGTTAAGTGACGAACAGAGAAAACAAGCTATCCGAACTACTCGGAAATTTTCTAGGCTTTTCACGAAGACCGACAAGTCGACAGCCGCGAAGACGAATGTGAAACACAGGATTTTTACTGGTGATCATGCTCCAATCAACCAACGAGCCTACAGAGTCTCGCCGACTGAAAGACGCATCATTCATGAAGAGTTTCAGAAAATGCTTGATGAAGGTATCGTCCAACCCTCTGAAAGTCCTTGGTCATCACCCATTGTGCTCGTAAGAAAAAAAAAGACGGTAGTTGGCGTTTTTGCGTCGATTATCGCAAGCTGAATAGCGTCACGAAAAAAAAGACGTTTATCCTCTGCCTCGTATTGACGATACGCTCGACTGTCTGAAAGGTGCCATGTTCTTTTCTTCCATGGATCTCCGATCTGGTTATTGGCAAATAGAAATAGACGAAGCGGATCGTGAAAAAGACGGCATTTATTACCCCGAAGGCTTATACGAGTTTAAAGTCATGCCGTTTGGTCTCTGTAATGCACCTGCGACCTTCGAGAGAATGATGGACAATTTGCTACGCCATTTTAAATGGACTATGTGTCTTTTGTTACCTAGATGACATAATAGTGTTCTCAGAAACTTTTGAAGACCATCTTATACGATTAAGACTTGTTCTAAAATGTCTTCAGGAAGCTGGTCTTAAATTAAATTCAAAGAAGTGTCTTTTGCTGCCCAAAAGTAAAGATTCTGACCATCTTGTATCTAGTAATGGCGTTCTCCCGATCCCGACAAAATAAAAGCCGTAAGAAATTTTCCACTCCAAAGAATATACATGACATACGAAGTTTTCTTGGCCTTTGTTCATACTTTAGAAGATTTATTAAAGGTTTCTGTTATCTCGCCGAACCTTTGCAGTCGTTGCTGAAAAGTGGCGTGGAGTTTCATTGGGGTCCTGAAGAGGTGGAAGCATTTAACAGTCTTAAGAAAGCACTACTTCGGATCCAGTATTGGGGATGTACGACGAAAGAGCTTCTACAGAAATCCATACTGATGCAAGCGGGTACGGTATCGGAGCTGTCCTAGTACAAAAGGAATAATGTCGAGAAAGTTATAGCATACGCTTCTAGAACTCTGACAAAAGCCGAAAAAGAATTATTCCACCACAGAAAGAATGTCTTGCCATCGTATGGGCTACCAACAAATTTCGGCCGTATATTCGGAAAACACTTTACTGTTGTAACTGACCATCATTCCTTGTGCTGGCTCATGAATTTAAAGGATCCTTCAGGAAATTGCCAGATGGGCCCTCCGACTTCAAGAGCATGATTTTGACGTAAAATATAAAACCGGTAAGAAGCATAGTGACGCCGACGCTCTTCGAGAAATCCAGTGGAAGAAAACGGAAACATCAGACAAATTTTTAGCAGTCACGACGAGTATGAACCTTGCGATGGAACAGAAAAAGGATCAAGACCTTGCGAAATTAAAACTTTTGAGCAACTCATCCAAAAACGAAGAATTCAGATTTATCGACGGTATCCTTTGCAGGAAAAATTTTGATCCAGATGGAAAGTTGTGGTTGCCAGTCATTCCTAAACATCTAAAAGAGACATACTAAATTGGTTTCGCGAAAACTTATGACAGGATACGCAAGAGATTTTACTGGCCGGGAATGTACAAATGTCGTTCGGTATGTCATGCATTGTCGGGAGTGCCAAAGGAGAAAGTCCGTTCCTCAACGACCACCTGGACGTTTAGTTCCCATCCCTCCAGCTATAGCTCCTTTCCATCGCATTGGAATTGATCTCCTTGGGAGATTTCAAAGTCTGCTCATGGAAACAAATGGATAATAGTCTGCACGGATTACTCAACACGATATGCAATAACAAAAGCCTTGCCGACAGCCGAAGTCGACGAAATAGCGAAGTTCTTACTTGAAGAAATTGTCCCCAGGCATGGAGCTCCTCGAGTAATTATCACAGATCGTGGAGCCGTCTTTCGATCCAGACTTGTTTCCTCTCTCGTCGACTTGTGTAACATTGATCATCGTTTCACAACGGCGTATCATCCCCAAACAAATGGACTGACGGAGCGCTTCAATAAGACCTTGGCCGACATGTTGTCAATGTATGTGGATGTAGAGCAGAAAAATTGGGATGAAATTCTACCATTTGTAACCTTCGCTTATAATACCGCTAAACAAGAGACCACAGGTTTTACGCCGTTCTATTTACTTCATGGTCGTGAAGCGGAAACGACACTAGATACAATGCTACCATTCTGTCCTAACGATTTTGATGACAATAACATCACCAAGATAGCAGCCAGAGCCGAAGAATCACGACAGCTAGCCCGAGTGCACACTTGAGAGCTCAAGACAAAGATCGTCGACGTTACGATTCCAAACACCAAATGGTATCTTACGCTCCCGGAGATCTCGTATGGGTTTATACTCCAGTGAGAAAAGTTCTCTCCGAAAAACTTTAAGAAGGTATTTCGGACCGTATCAGGTGCTACGCCGTTTATCAGCCGTAACTTACGAAGTACAAGATTTTGATCCTGCTCCACGAAAAAGAAAACTAAGAGAAGTTGTCCATGTACTGCGTATGAAACCGTACCATGATCCCGCCGAGCAAATCGAAACCGAGGATATTCCTCCCAAAGAATCATACAAAGGACCCATCACTCGTTCCAGAATAAAGACCCTTGAACAAAATGATAGCGGGGCGCTGTCTTCTTTTTCGAGGGGAGCAATGCCACACGCATAATTTGCTACAAGTCCCGATAGCCGAGTTGGCAGAGCGTTGGACTGAACTTCCTCAGGTCTCGGGTTCGAATCCCGGCCCCGGCAGATTTATCCAAAGACTGGAATTTTGTTTCCGTTTTTAATGTATTGTTTCTCTAGGTTCTAGATGAATCTAGATCATTCTTTAGAGTGCATACTGGTTATTTCTCGAATATTCTGAAGTGTATAAAAGCAGAGTTGATCGCCAGTTGGGGATGTTCTCAGTCCAATGTTGTAAGCTCAAGCGTTAAAATAAATCTAATTGTTTGTTTAATTGAACTGTGTACTTCTTTCGAACTCCGTGACAATATGAATTTGCAATCTAATTTTAAAATTTATCACTTCAATATTTAAAATTTATTTAACTTTAGGTTATAAGTGCAACATGTACTTTTCCTGCTGGAGGCACTCCAGCATTTTGAAAACATGTTTTTGCTTTATTGCATGCAATCAATGATTACATAGCAAAAAAACTGTTTGTAGCTCTGAATTTCTTCCGTTCCCATTTCTTCACTTGAAACAGGTGGTTCACATCTATTTTTTAAAATAAAACATTTACATTAATATTATATTTTTTAAATGATTTGTAAATTTTGCATATACGTACTTTTAATGCATTTACTTTTATGTATGAATACTTTAAATCATGTTCGAGTAATAATTTTGTAAGTAAACACTGATTGACTTCTGTTATAAAATACTTTGTAGATGGTGATAAAAAAAACATTAATAGAGCTAAAATTAAATTACTCAATCAATTCAGAAACAGATTATTATCACAAGTATTTTATTATTTTTTTAATGAGAAAGCAAAATAACGGCACACAATACATTAGATAATCTTCTGTGAACTTTGTATACATACTTGTCTTAATATAATATGAATGGTTATTTAAAAGTATACTCTATATAGTGCTAGTTTTATATACAGTACAGAATTACTTCTGTTACTTTATTTTGAAGATTTATAACATAAGTAAAACTTAAGTTTATTAACCCTCTGAGTGGATGACCCGCTACTTGAATTTCACTTCGAAAGCGGTCTACTTTTTCAAAGCTAGTGGTAGCAAAAATGTTTCGGATGAATTTCGTGAACTGCTTCGAAAGAGCACCGCAGTTTTATGCCTTCCCGCCTTAAAACTGCGGGAGGTCCTCAAATGGTTTGGCAGGGGATGATTTTATTGCTTTTCGGTTTCTGTGTTGTTCGAAAGGGGAGGTTTCTCATTCACAGCTGTGGCCTAGGGCGAGGATTGTGAAATGGACATTTTCTCCACTTCACGGCCAACAGAAACTTCTCCCAATTTATTGCAAACAAGCAAATAAAAGGTAAAAAATGAAGTTTTAAAGAAATGACTCATTCAAAGTTAAAAATATTTTTATTATATGTATAAGCAAAAGAAAATTTATTTTTTTCTCCTGTTATTTTTAAGAGCTTTAAAAAATTTTTAAAAGGAACATTTTTATTTCGGTGTTACAATTTTAACCATACAGAAGCTCTCTGTAATCATTGTTGAATATCAGACGAAGAAAACTCAAGAATATTTTCCTGTTATTTTTTTATTTTTTTAATTATGAGATAAAAAGTAAAAGTGATTATTTTTTTTATTTAACAAAATTATAATAAATGTAGTAGCATTGTATATGCTGAATAAATTTGTAAAATAAAACTTGGATTTCTGCAAAATTTTCTATATTTTTAATTAACAATAACACATAAAAAGTCATTTCAATACTTTTAATTTATGCAAATTTATATCTTTATCTTTATATTTTTCTGTTGAATGATTTTTTTCGCTATAAATCAACATAACAACTTGCACTGAGAGAAAATCTCCTTCTACGTCAGCATTTGCACACATAATACACATTCAATCAGTAGCGCTCACAAGGGAAGGGATTCTTGGGTCAAGACCCCACCCCCCCCAAAGCACTGGTTTTTTTTTTTCGATTGATTATATTCCCATATATATTTAATAAGTATTATATATATATATATATATATATATATATATATATATATATATATATATATATATATATATTTATATATATTTCATATTTCATATTTGGAAAACTTGCTCAATTTCTGATCTAAAACCAATTAGGTTTTAAGAAATTTTTATTTTCTGAGTTTTGATTTTAAATTCGGTTTCATTTTAAAGCATTTTTGAATTCCTAGATTGAATTAATTAAAAATGTTTTTTAACACAATCCATTATTTCGTGTGAAATGTCTATTAACTGCAATTTTAATTTCTAAAATCCTTTCTGTTTGCTTATGTTTTTAAGTTTTTGAGTTTTCTCACATTTACTTAATTAAGATTGATTTAAAGATCAATTTATTTTTTGACACATAGTTTATATAATTTAAAAGCTCTTTACTTTGTTTTCATTATTTTTTTTCCTTTTGAAAAATTCCATGACCAAAATGTATGCAGGCTACTGTGAGAAATAAAACTTGTAAGGGATGGAATATGACTGAAAATGGTAAATCTAAAATCCAGCTATCAGGTGATATTACAATTAGACTACCGAATGCAAATGTTGCAGAATGAACTAAATATTTCCCTGACGTACCACAAACTACATTATAATAAATATATTGTAGTATTACATTACAGTATTTTAAACTCATGCAACAAAAACTTAAACTTGCTTACCTGCAAAGATGGGGAACTGAGAAAAAAAAATATATATTATTTACATTCTTGGTGATTTCTGGATTACGTTTGTATCACTACTATTTTCTGTATAAATATTTTGCATTTAAAACTCTTGAGAATATATAAGGTTCTGATAAAACGGAATAATTGTACAATATAACAATTGTTGTCAATATTATGTCGAAAAAATTTTGAATTAGAAAAAATATTTTCAGTCCTATTTATTTCAAGTAGAATTTTCATGTAGAACATAAGTTGGATAGTAACATATTAAAAAATTAAAGCTTTACAGGAATTCGAATTTTTTTTATGCCTTTACAAATTTTAAACGTGTTTTTCTCAGATTTTTAATTTTGAAGATGAGAGTGTATTCTAATCCCTTAGGCGTTTTTCTTGTTCAAGATAGAGTCGTGAAATATCTTGTAAATATTCCCTAACATATTTTCTAGTAATTTGCTACTAAAATCTAAGTATTTCTTTTCCCTTAATTTCTTATACAAATATTTTATCCAAGTTTTTGATGTTTCACGACTAAATCGTTAATATAAGAAACAACAGTCAAATATCACGAGTGCAGACGGCGCTCGCTGATATTTGAGTGAGAAAATTACACCAGCATAAAATGCGACCTCGTTTGAATTATATCTAATGTGCATATTTGGAACTGTTTAGCGTACTCGAATTAACTCAAGTGCACACGTCAAGGGTTTATATTGCATTCTAAGTCAACACGGTGGCTACTGAAGAAAGACTACGTATAATTTTGAACCGCGGTTAAGTGACGAGGACGATACCTGAGCTGATAACTCCCCTTCCAAACTTCCACATCACACCAACGTGAGGACTTTTGACCTCGACGTGTTTAACGTGCATCAGCTCCTCTTCAACGCTAAACTTTTGTGGTACCAGGGCTCGAACACTGGACACGAGTTCATAACCATGACCATCAGGCTACCGTGGCCGCAAAAGAAAATAGCAAGTTGGAAAGAAATGTAATGGAGAAGCATATTTGAAGAAATAACTTCAAAACTTAACGAAAAATCAAAATATCAAAATTTATTTTAGGAATAATAGTGAATATAACTTCGTACACCTAAAACCACTTTATGCAGTGTATTTTGAAAGTGAACGTTTCCCCTTTTAGAGAAACTTACTTTAATTATGTCAAATTCCTTTCGTTTTGTGCTCTAAGGGGATCCCCGAAACAATGTAATTTTTTTGATACACAAAATTACTTATGGTTGAATCTAATACAATTCCCTACAAAATGAATGAAAACCCTTTTTTATCATATAAATTGTATTTCAATAGGAGATGGTTAGTTAATAAGAACATTTAAAACGTGTCGGCAATCTGTGGACCTGTGGCACGTGGTACAATTCTTGGTGGCACTCAGCACTACTCTACAAATTTGTCAATTCTTGAGTGGATGGAAGTTGATAATAGACCTTATTTGACAAACATCTTCTGAGTTATGGACATTTATGGAACTACAAAATAATCTGAAAGATATTTCTAAGGATAAATTTACAGCTATTTTGTAAATAATTGAATGTTATTGCTAGGATTTAATTGTTGAAAAACAAAATTGCATGTACTCTGCTTTCCACTTATGATTCGGCATATCAAAAGTAAAAATCTTTCCTAATATGAAAAATATTTCGACTCCGCAAAGAAATTGTTTAACAACTGAATGCTCAGAATCGTGTCATGCATTATACCCTGGTTTTGCGATATGAAGAAGAGTCGTGAAAGAGTTAATTCGCATTACAATTTTTATTTAACTGTAATTAAAGGAATCATTTATATTTCACTTTGTCTATTTCTTATTTAAGTAAATATGTTGGAAACATACATTTTTTAATTTTTTTATCTTTGTTGAAGAAATAGTAACATTTTATATTGTTTATTTTTATGTTAATAAATGTATTTTATTGATCCATAATTAATATAAAATATAAAACTGTAAATTTAAATTATTTACCTCTATTCTTTAAATCTGCAAATATTACCGTAAGAATCGAAGGATTTCAAAAATTTCCTACTATGTGGCACGCTGAATGATACTGACAGATTGGTTTGGCACGTCTTAGCTACACAGTGTCCGCCCCTGATTTAAAATGTTGGGTAAGATAACCATTATATTTTTAAAATTTTATAAATATACAAAAGGAGAGTATTTTGGCAATACATGTTTTAAAAGGAGTAAGTTTACGAGAACGAAATATAAATTGCGTTAAAATTATTGGTACTCTATCAACCGTACTTATATATTTATATATATATATATATATATATATATATATATATATATATATATATATATATATATATATATATATATATATATATATATATATATGTATATATATCTATATATATATGTATGTATATATATATGTATATATATATATATATATATGTATGTATATATATGTATATACATATGTATATATATATATGTATATATATATATGTATGTATATATATATATATATATATATATATATATATACTTACTTCTTATATATATATATATATTAAGTATTTGCTGAGTGGTAGTTTTTTGACGAGGTGTTGGCAGTCTTCATCAAAATACACGTCTTCAGTGAACAGACATCTTCTTTATTGTGGCGCACACATCGAAGTTTAGCACAAAATTATAATGCAATTTCACAAAGACGAGACAAACAATTCATGATGATGATATTAAAGCACAGTGGACAAGCAAAAGTGACATCTTGACGGACACAACACATAAACACGGAGAAAGAGCTATATTTACTAGTACATTATGACGGCAAAAAAGGAAGAGCAAGCGACGAACGCCATTACACAAGTTGTTTTTATTCCTCACCAACAGTGCAAGTGTGTGATGATTACGCAATCATAGCTCTGATTGGATAGAAAGTGCGGGACAGGAATTTCTGATGTAATAAATATTCATCGATTACGATTAAAATCGAGTGTTAGTTCTGAATCAAATAATCAAAAGATATTTTCAATATTGTTTAAAAAAGTTAATTCAAGAGAATGCTAGAGGGAATTATTACACACACACACACACACACACATATATATATATATATATATATATCTTCCTACTTTTAGTTATCTTAGGTTTATAACTATATGATTATTTTTATATTTTTGTTTATATGTATATGTATATGTGTGTATAAATTTATATATATGTGTATGTATATGTATATGATTATATATTTAAAAAAATTTTATATTGATTATATATATATATAATATATATATATATATATATATATATATATATATATATATATATATATATATATAAAGTACGGTCGGATAGAGTACCGTGTTAGTTATCCAGTGAGAATGAATTGGAAATTAAGTTCACACCATTGTTATTAAAATATATAAAATTTACATGACTTTTTTTGTATTCGTTATTTTTATATTCTTTACTGAAAGCAACAAAAGGGAGTTCATTACCTGCCAAAGCTTCAGAGGCCTGGTTGTTTACTCCACAAGCTCCTATCTTATGCTTACTCTGCCCTACTAAGTAAAAATGCCGCCTCGGCTCGTCTAGATCATGGAATTGCAGATATTGTTTTCCATATATTTTAAATATTAGTTTTCTAACTTCTACATCAGCCTTTTAATCCTATGACTGGATGACCCGCCAATTGAATTTCACTTCGAAAGCGATCTACTTTTCCAAAGCTAGCTTATCCAAAATGTTCGATAAATTTCGCGAACTGCTTCGAAAAC